>JAECUM010019379.1:0-28848 GCA_016617855.1 Megalonaias nervosa | reverse complement strand
CCATGGAATAATAGTGGGATAGAGTAGACTGATTTCTTGACCCATGGCCCTGTATAGAGATATAACCATGGAATAATAGTGGGATAGAGTAGACTGATTTCTTGACCCATGGCCCTGTATAAGAGATATAACCATGGAATAATAGTGGGATAGAGTAGACTGATTTCTTGTCCCATGGCCCTGTATAGAGAGATACCACCACAGCTGCCAACCCTCACGATTTTGGCGTGAATTTCACGACTTTTTACAGCAATTCATGGATTCACGCTGCATGCAAAAAAGTCACGAATTCCCCAATTCTCAATTATTTAAAATTTTCTTGTTAAGTGCTAGTCATGATATTGGCAGTTGCCGAAACTGTCCGGTACTGCTGGTCGTGATATTAGTAGAACTATAGCCGATTGGTACAGTTGGCCCAGTAGCAAGCATTTTAGCATATATTAATCTATATGTATAAGGGTAGTTTTACCAATGCTTTTGAAAGAAACCAGGGCCTAACCAGATGTTTACTCTGCGCATGCGCTGCCAACACTGACTTGAATTACCGTTCGGCATCACATCTTGAAAAAGTCTTCTCCACCAACGAAAAAGAAATGTATTGCACAAAAAGTGAAGTTTAGTTTGGAATATACCAAAAATTGGCTGTGCATTCAGCCATCAAATACTGATATACATCATGCTTTTTGCATACAGTATGCCACAAATTTTAGCATTGGGCATGGTGGCAGAGACGTTGTGAGGAAGCACATTGGTAGCAAAAAGCACATAGAGGTTCTGAAACTACATGAAGACGGCTTTTTTGAGTGTTGGAATTTTTGAGATTGAAAGATTAGCATATATCGTAATTTGCTTGAGTTCACAGTTTCTGCGCATGCGCTGACACCACTAATTGTTCACCGTTTGATGTTATATCTTCTGGATTAATACCATTTCGTAATTAAGCTGCACTGAAGTTTAAATGTTTTCACCTCCAAGGAAAAAGATTTGTATTCCACATAAAGTGAAGTATAGATTGGAGTACACCAAAATTTGGCCCAGCATTCAGCCATCAAACATCGATGTACATTATGCTTTTCGCACAGTAGTGGGCCGTGAGTTTTACAGTTGGGAATGTGCACAAGGGCTGGTATTGTTGCTTACAATTGACCTGTCATACATGTACCATGTAGTAATATTATTATATAGTATATGTATGACAGGTAAATTGTAAGCAACAATATGAGCCCCTGTGGGCATGTGGCAGAATGATGTGAAAAAGCACACTGCTGTAGCACCCCCAGCAGATTTCAGTTTTAGAGCGCATTAAGCCACCTACTCAAGTCCTGCATGCCACCAATGCTGAAGCATTGTTTGTGAGCTTTCTTGCTGAACATAACCTGTCTTTCTCAGTTGGAGATCAGCAACAGTGACAGTGAAAGATTATTTCCTATTGTGAGGATAAATAAGACAAACTTTAGTGCCTCCTTAGGTGCTGAACAATTTGCAACAATTTTGGTCATCAAGATTAACCAGCAGGCAAGAAGCCTGAACTGTTTTACCATAGCCTGATTGAGGAAGTTCAAGACTGCCACAGCATCATATCATGACAAATAGTGTGAAATTTGTGTATATTAGTAAATTTGACTGCAAATATAGTAGTACATGGAATCAGTGTAAATAATATTTTTATTTTGGGATTTTCATATAATGCAGTATTGACCATCAATGTGGATGGAGTTAGTGTCATGATATAATTTTTCACTAATTGTGTTCAGAATTCACAAATTTTTATCCCACTTTTCACTAATTGCGAGTCTGGAGGGTTGGCAGCTCTGTACCACCATGGAATAATGGTGGGATAGAGTAGAATCATTTCTTGACCCATGGCCCTGTATAGAGACATAACCATGGAATAATGATGGGATAGAGTTGACTGCATTCTTGATCCATGGCCCTATCTTGAGACATAACCATGGAAAAATGGTATGATAAAGTAAACTGTATTCTTGATCCATGGCCCTATCTCAAGATATAACCACAGAATAATGGTGGGATACAATCAATTCTTGACCCCTTGTCCCTACCCACAGCTATAACCACACAATAAAGGCAGGATAGGGAGAAAGAAAGTTAGGATTATATAATATTCCAATTAAAATGTGACTGGGTGAGAAGCTATTTCAATATCAGAAACAAAAATAATGAAAAGATGTCCCACTTTTTAGCCCCATGTCCCAATCCAGGTAAATAATACTGGGGACAACTCAGTACTGAGAGAAAGCAAACTCCAGGATCACTTATAATCCAAATTTGAAGTGAACTGGACAAAGTTAATTAGAACAGAGGAATCTGGCCCTGGCCTGCATGTCAAGTGCACCCACCCCATTATTGTACACAGATCTCTCTGGGTAAAGTGACTGGACAAAGTTAATTAGAACAGAGGAATCTGGCCCTGGCCTGCATGTCAAGTGCACCCACCCCATTAATGTACACAGATCTATCTGGGTAAAGTGACTGTAGTGACATGCAACTGAGAAAATTACCACATTAAAAACAGATGGTTGGATTGACATGTACTTTGCTAATTGACCACATTAAGACACCATAAGACTTTAGGGTGTGTATGTACAAATGAATGGATAGACATGTGCTCAAGAAATTGACCACATTAAAAAACCGTATCACTTTACGGTGTGGATGGACAGATGGATTGACTGACATGCATAAGAATGCCAAATTATCACAATCATGATTTCTGACTCCATGGCACTAAGAAGGGGCAGGAGCGGTACTAGAAGGGGATTATGTGATGTACTGGAATATAGGAAGTAATTGGGAGAATACTGAGCTACAAGTGCTCAAAACTTTAACCATATCTACCCACAAACACTCACACACCCACAAAATGACAAACCAGATGCCATTTTCCCTGTCACTGTAGAACAAAAAATATAAAACCATTCTACTTTAAGGGTAAAGAGATGCTGAATTTCAAGAAAGGTAAGAACTCTGTAATACCAAGATTATCATGACATTTTAATTTTTGGGGTATACACTAAAATATGAGAGAAAAATAAATGCAAAATAATACATGGTGCATGTTGAATTTTCTCAGTGTGGATATCTAATTTGAAACATCTGAAAACAAAATATATAGACTGATCAAATTTGTAATCTGACTGATCAAATTCTTAATCTACAATAGTTTTACTGTCATATACTTAGGAAAATGCAATCCAACTTTTGCAAACAATCACAGCAACAAACATGTACAAATTGCCAGAGCTAAATCTCTGGAAAAACTTTAGCCCCAAACAGTTCAAGAACAAATATTTCTTTTATACGAGTTTCTCAATCTGATTCAAATCAATGAGATATGACATGGATCTATATTAAAGTTCATGTTCTAGTCACACTTATTTTTATCAGCCTATCAAATAATGCACTGCATTTCATGTTAGGTGGAGTTATCATTACATTAACAATAATGTTCTGAATGACGTTCTTCCCTTACAGCAGCTTGAAATCTGTGATTTGATCAGTGAAACAAAATGTCAACACAACATGACGTATCAGTGACTGTTAGATCTCCTTATAAACATTGGTAAACATAAATCCACTTCAACATCCTTGAACCATCAAGCACCAAATCAACAGTGATAGCAATTAAAAAAAAAATTGTATTGTTACCTTCTATATCCTCTTGAGTGACTTCCAGCCTCTTCTTGCCAAGTCTCTCAGCATAATGAGCTGCGTACCATACCTGCAACAAATACTGACATGTAAACGGAGTATCGCTATTCACCTAGAATCAAGATTACTCAGTCATCCATTGTTTTCCATGTAATGCTTGCGCTGTCTGCCTGAGGAATTATTATTTGTGTTGATTCTGGTTTAAGCCCATCATGATAAGCACACTCCAATCTTATCATGAATTATGTCCCTATCATGTGTGTGTGTGTGTGTGTGTATATATATATATATATATATATATATATATATATATATATATATATATTACAGGAGTTAGCTCCCTTTGTATTTGTTAGTTGTACTGAATAAAACAAATGTAAGCCTTGTGTTTTGGACAAGCTTAACCCATTCAGTTAAGTGTTAACAAGGCTTCTGACACACATAAGCTCAAAGACAAAATAAAAAGATGCAACATTTAACTTTAATTTCTGTTCACCTTCAATAGTCTTGGGAACTTATTTAAAAAAATAAAGACTGACCAGAGGTAATTATATGTGAAACTAGTAACCTTCTTATTGGTCTGACAGATATAATTACCTTTAATTCTTGTTTGGCTTCAATGGTCTTAGTTACAGAGAAGAAGATATCCGGCCCATGTTGATATGCCACAAGATTTTGCTCTGCAAATGTGTCTGCAGGACGGACAAACATCATCCAATTACATTTGTTTTCATCACTAGTCTCATAGTAGAGAAACTCTCCAGCTTGTCTTTCTACCTGTTAGAACACAGAACAATACAAAGAATGAAAAAAAAAATCATCCATAGATAAACTTAAAAATCCTGTACAAGTTTTCCAGTCACATAAAATTCACACAGTGAGTTGAATAATTTCCACTTTAGTTTACGAAATGAAATTATTCAACAAATTTCACAATAAATTTCTTATCAAATGATTAGAAACAAAACACCATATTTCAATTAGATAATAAATTATTTGGCAATAAATCCTTTGAAACTTGCATTGGTTGTTTCGAAAAGTTTAAATTGGATGCTTCTAACAACCCTCTTTCCCACAGTGACAGTAAATCATGCTGCTAGCAACCCTCTTTCCCACAATGACAGTATATCATGCGTTTAGCAACCCTCTTTTCCACAGTGACAGGAAATCATGTTTCTAGCAACCCTCTTTCCCAGTGACAGTAAACCATACTTCTAGCAACCCTCTTTCCCAGTGACAGTAAACCATACTTCTAACAACCCTCTTTCCTGCTGTGACAGTAAATCATGCTGCTAGCAACCCTCTTTTCCACAATGACAGTAAATCATACTTCTAACAACCCTCTTTCCCAGTGACAGTAAACCATACTTCTAGCAACCCTCTTTCCCAGTGACAGTAAACCATACTTCTAGCAACCCTCTTTCCTGCTGTGACAGTAAATCATGGTGCTCATATCTTGTAGGGCATCATGATATCCTGCTGTGACAGTAAATCACACTTTTAGCAACCCTCTTTCCTGCTGTGACAGTAAATCACACTTCTAACAACCCTCTTTCCTGCTGTGACAGTAAATCACACTTCTAACAACCCTCTTTCCTTCTGTGACAGTAAATCATGGTGCTCATATCTTGTAGGGCATCATGATATATTCTAATAACTTCTTGTCTGAACAAAAGTACTGCACACAGAATATGATAAGCCTGTCTGATGACCCTACAAATGACCTTAACCTTTGATGTTAGGCCCTGACTATTGTACATTTAATTATAGGTTACTGCATTTGTATGGGAAAATATGAACAAGGTTTTTCAGATGGATACTGCACGACCTGTGGGAGTACAGTATCCATCGGAGTAAACGAGTTCATATTTTTCCCTGTACAAATGTAGTAAACATTTTATTATATAATCATTTTCTTATTGTACCTAAGGCTTAATTATAAAAAAATACACTACAAGAAACAAAATAATTTAATTTATGCTGTATTCCAAATTAAATACACAACTGTAGATTCATCAATACACAACAACAATATTAATGCACACATAGCACCATCCAGCGAAATTTGAACTTAGTCGCTCGCTTGACATCACTTTCAAAAAGAATTGTCATTTTGGTTTACTTAAAATTGAAATTTCAAGTCATACTCTAAATGAATGCGCATAGCAACAGCTTTTCCAGTTGGTCTGGAATGAATGGAAATTGTTTTATTTTTGTCAATTCTACTCAGTTCCACTGATTATGGACTGGATTTAGCTGAGTCAATTCCACATGAAGTACACATGATTTGAGCAGGGATGGACATGTCTTGACTCAGCTGCATGTGTGTTTCTATACTGTTACTGAATGTTTGGAATCATAATGTGGGAAAAATATGAACTATTTCAATTATAATTATCCAAAAGACGCTATGAAATATCATGGTCATTTCATTTTGAGTGCAGTAAGGAGAATGTTACTGCTCTTGGAATGTAGTCAAAATTACATTACAATTTTTAAATATTTAATCAAGCTTTCGAACCCATGACACAGCTCATGTAATTCGGATTTGCAGAACTAAGAAAGTACATTTTGAGGAAATTAAAGATGCAAAAATGTAAGTATATTTTTGCCATTCTTATTATCAGCTAGAGACATGTTGATACCTGGTCACTTGCATGCTCTTTGTAGGGACCCCAGCAATGTTATGACCTGTATGGTGTCTATCACTAGCCTAAATCTGAAACATTGTATCAACAAAATTAATGCCAAAAATTGCAAAGCAGCTAGTCTGTGACAATCCTTTCACCAGCAGAAATAAGAATTCTTCATCATCTTGGTTTATTGGCTCTGAGTCCCTTACTTTTTTACCAAAACCTTCAGTTGCATTTTTTCCCCCACAAATTTAGTACTTTCACTTATAAAATGGTATGTCTCTTATAGATATGCGATAGTCCTTGCCCTCAATATGTTTTTCTATGCTATTTTAACTTTCACTTTGACTGTCCTGGAAACCCATGCACATCGAAACTCCTAGATTCCATTCACGTTTTCAACCTCAAACAGTCAGTTAGCCAACCCACCCATAAACATGGTCACATATTAGACTGGATTCTTTACAGACCTGATGATAATATTCTTCAGTCCTCCCTGGTGTCCCACGAACTTTCATCAGATCACCTCTGCATTATATGCCATCTTGACGTATCAGTCCCTAACCCTCCACCTTTATTCGCTACTAAGAGAAACCTCCGTATGATAAATAGAACCAAACTAATGCATGACATCCAAGCAAACCTAACAACTAGCTTACCCACTACAGCAGAACAACTTGATAACTGCCTGCGTTCATTGCTCGACAAACATGCCCCAGCAACCAAGTGCAGAGTAGCAATTCAGAAGTGTTCTCCGTGGTATAGCAGTGTTAGGGACCAACTTCGCACTGCTAAAAGAGACCGCCGTAAAGCTGAGAGGCTTTGGCTTTCCACCAGACTTACTATTCATAAGCAGATCTATGATGCCGCTAAGAAGAATGTCACAAACATAGTCCATGCAGCTAAATCAGCCCACTACGGTACTAAAATCATGGAAAGTTCCAGCTGCAAAGAGCTATTTGAGATTACTAACAAGCTGATGTCAAGGAACAAATGTACACCACTTCCAGCTACTTTCTCTCTAGTCGACCTCCCGGACCTGTTTGCAAATTTCTTCCGTGACAAAGTACAAACCATCAGAGATAAACTTGACAACACAATTTCAGTTGACTCGTCATCACCATACAGTTGCGATACAGAATTTCAGCGGCAACCGTTGGCAGCATTTGAACCTGTCTCTATGGATTTAGTACGTACAATCGTGATGAAGAGTGCACCAAAGTCAGGTGAACTGGATCCGATTCCGACGTCACTGCTGCTAGAGTGCTTGGATCCAATACTGCCTTCACTAACTGATGTTATTAATACCTCTCTCTCAACTGGCGAATTCCCATCATTTTACAAAACTGCCATTGTAAAGCCTCTGCTGAAGAAACCAACATTCGACCATAATGATTTAAAGAACTACCGCCCAGTTTCTAATCTCCCATTCATGTCAAAAATCTTAGAAAAAGTTGTTCTATCCCAACTTGTATCTCATCTGAATTCAAACAGTCTTTTTAGCAATGTACAGTCTGCATATCGCCCTTGCCACAGTACTGAAACTACTCTTCTGAAAGTAGTCAATGACCTTCTCTCTGCTTTGGATGGCGGAAAGATTACAGTCCTCACTCTCCTTGACTTGTCTGCAGCATTTGACACTATAGACCATGATATATTACTTCACCGTCTCCAGCATGTATTTGGCATTCATGATACAGCCTTACTATGGTTCAAGTCCTACTTGGTCAACAGGACACAAATTGTGTCCGCAAATGGAAAACACTCCAGCCCAGTTGATCTATGTTGTGGTGTTCCACAGGGGTCTATTCTTGGACCTGTTCTCTTCATTCTATACACTCAGCCACTCTCAAGTGTCATAGATCATCATCCAGTGTCTCACCAATTGTATGCTGATGACACCCAAATATACAAATCTAGCCACCCAAACAGAAGTTGAAGCTACCATCCAGTGTGTACAGAGATGCATTTCCGATGTGAAATCGTGGATGTCATGTAACAAGCTGCAGATGAATGATGATAAAACTGAAGCCATTCTGATTACAACACAAAGACTTTCTCATTCACATCCTTTACCTCAGACAATAAATATCAGCAACACCAACATTAAATTCACACAGTCAGTATGAAACCTCGGTGTCACTCTCGACAGTACTCTCTTGTTGCACCAACATGTCATGAACATATGCAAGGCTGCATATCTTGAGCTGAGACGAATCAGCTCCATTCGCAAGTATCTTTCAGTTGATGCCACTAAAACACTTGTGTGTTCCTTAGTACTTTCAAGATTGGACTATTGTAACTCAATTCTGTCAGGTTCGGCACAATATCTACTCCAGAAACTTCAAAAAGTTCAAAACACAGCTGCTCGGATCTTCCTTAGAGTACCACGATCAGAGCACGCCTTCCCCCTGCTCTGTACCCTACACTGGCTATCTACACGATCCAGAATTAAACACAAAATTTGTTCTCTGTGCTACGTTTCACTGACAGGCTCCAGTCCAACATACCTATCTGACTTCACCCATGTGTACACACCAGCAAGATACTTACTCTCCTCTTCTGACACTCGTATTCTCATTATTCCCACTATGAAAATGAAATCATATGGACAACGTTCTTTTGCATACCAGGGACCAGCAACATGGAACGAATTGCCCACTGAACTTAGACACAAAGACACAGTGATCTCATTCAAGAGTGCTCTTAAAACTCACCTATTTCAACTGCAAGAACAGACTTAAAGACCTAATAATGTTTCCATACCTTAAATATTTACAGCATGTTTTCTGTTTTCTAATTTCGTGGTGTTTGTTTTTATTTTTATAATCATATCATTATATATGTTTTTTAAGTGTTGTCAAATGTTGTAAAGCGCATAGAGCTTCTAAAGATTAGGCGCTATACAAAGTCCTCATTATTATTATTATTATTAATTAACAGATCATTTTATTTTGTTTTTCTGTAGATTGCAAACCAGATGGGAGCTATGAGCTTATCAGGTTCATTACCTCCAGGACCTGGACCATTACCTACAGGACCTGGACCCAAGGTAAACTAACTGCTGTTTTAATGTCAAATGAGCTTTTGGCATGTCCCTTTGTCTGTGTCATCTGTCTAACATACATTAACGGTTGTTAATTTCAACTTTCCAAGGTTGTGCTCTACAGTTCTGTATTTTGCATAGGGTTGGTAATTAAAGAAAAAGAATTTCCCCACCTTTCTCACTGGTTATACTGGCTATTTAAAAACGACCTTGTATATCTTAGGTATTGTTCAAAGAACCTTTAATTCCCTTTATTTTGGTGTATGATTGATGGGTGTAATATGGGTTATAGAGTATACATCTTGGCCTTACTTTAGATGTGCACCTCTCAAAAAACTGCTGGCACTGCTAGGTCATTTTCACTTCCTGGAATTCAGAGGTAAATTTTTAAAAAAGAGCCTATAACTTTTTTTACATATATTTGGTAATTCATTCACTTCACTTTTAGAACTGGTATTGTCTAGTCTGGCAAATTCATTTTCACTGTTTTAATAACTGCTAAAGATAGTGTACTTTAGACTAATTCAGGCCGATTTCTTTTATGAGCACAAGGGATCAGTCATTTTTTTACCTGTGTGCTTAGATCATGTGAGTTTCCACAAGTACAATACCCAAAGAAAATTCATCCATAATACATGAAAGTAACATAGAAGTATACCAACATTCTCTCCACTCTACATGTTGAAAATGTAAACAACTTTACCTTATACCCACCATTATCACAAAAGTTCATAGTATCTGTAGTGTCCCCCAAACACCACCAGTCCAATTTCAACCAGACTCGTCTTTGAGCATCCTGGCTTAAAGGAGCATAAAATTGTTCCAAATAATGTCGATCCACTGTCAGACATGGCCAACATGAACTAAAAATTTAAAAAAACTTTAAATGACCTCCAAATTTGACAGAAAGCATCCTTGAATAAAGACTGTTTTGTACAAATGAGGTCATCAGATATGGCTGCCTTTTAAATGTACCTGTTCCCAGTAAAGCTTTCATCTTCTCGTTTCCACTTTTGATGAAGTTTTTGCCCATTTTCCATCAGCATTACATCTCCACTACAGCTGATCCTTGTGAACACTGTAGCTCGGGAGCAATTGCACATATTCTGATGTAGATTGGTGTGTACATGGCCTCGAGCTCCAAATATGGCATTTAAGGTTTGTTTTTTTTTTTTTATGTCAACTTAAGTTTGGATAGTAATGACCCTTGGGAGTTAACTTTATATCTTCACATTGGATGTTGTAACCAGCTTAGTTCAAGAACCTTCACCATATTCTGATGCAAAATTGTCTCTTAGACTCACATGTACCTTACATGGAGTACGAACTTTGTTTCATAGACTTACATGTGCCTTGTATGGAGCACAAACATTGTCACATAGACTTACATGTGCTTTATATGGAGTACAAACATTGTCACATAGACTTACATGTGCTTTATATGGAGTTAGTCTCATTGAGAAGAGTTCTGGCCCACTGATTGCTTGTCCCCATGGTTTTGTATTCAGCATGGTAACTTTGCCAAAATTTTTGAATTTCAGCTGTATTTACCTTTTGGCTTTAGATGAATCAGATTTTGAGTGAGTTTGATTTGCAAGTCGACAACATCATTTGCAGGAGTTACATCCCTTGGCTGTCTTTGTGACTTTGGTTTCCATTGAATGACTACATGCAGTTTTGTTGAATTTCAGGTATTCCACATTATCATTTGGAAGAGTTACGGCCCATAATTGGCCATTCTCCTACCTTTGGTTTCTGTAGCATAACTTTACTAGCGAATTTTGCATTTTGATCAAGATTATTGTGTACCTTTGTACTGAAGAGACATTTAATAAGTTTGATTTCCAGCATCCCATCCACATAATTGTTTTGAAGAGTCTTGGCTCCTGATTGCTTATTTCATGACTTAATTCTTCTAACTCTTGTTGTACTGTTTAAAAAATTGCTGAGCAAAACTGTAGAGAGCAGGGCCTTTTATGATGGACCAGTCATTTCTAGATTTTGTTGCTTTTAGTGGAAATTATGATTTTGCAAAATTTTGTAAGATATAATGATGTGATACATTCGTTGTTCTTGTCTCTCTGCTAGTAATAGTTACTCCATTACAGGGTAATCAGCCACCCACCAGTATGGGACAAGGATCCGGAATGGCACCCCATCATGATCCAAGGTCACCTACTGGCATGGGGCCCTCATCCACAAGCTCAACTGCCTCTCCCCACAGTATGGGCATGCCACCAAGTAGTAGGGGTATGCCACCAAGTGGTATTGGCATGCCACATAGCAACATGGGGGGTCCAGGGAGTGGCTTTGGGTCAGCATCACCACAACCACCACACATTTTAGGGAGTATGCCACCAGCAAGTATGGGGATGCCACTGAGTGGGCAGGGCTATGGGGGAGCACCACAGCCACCCAGTGGTATGGTACCAGGGTATGCAACACCATTGTCTTCAGTGGAAACCCAGTCAGGCATGAATCCTCCTCAACCTACTAGCTTTTCAGGATCTACAACTCCAAGCTCAACAGGTAAGTGTTTCCTCTGCATTCTTGATGCCTGTTTAGTGTAATATGGCTTGGTTGATATGGTGATAGTAATATATATTTCTCTTGAATCACTGATGTCTGTTTTACTGAGCAATAGTAGGCATCTGATTAACTTTGATTTCTATCGATTACTTTCAGTATCAGTCAGTATGTATTTTTTACATCTAATTAGTTTAATATAGTTACATGTCCTTTCTATGATGCACATTACATTTTTCACCATTTTACTTAGTGAAAAATCTTGAGTTTGTTGACTGGTTTGTATTTTAATATTAGTGAATAAATTTGATCTGTATGTCACCTATTAATTATCTTTAACTAATTTTCCTTTTTCTTAGGCTATAATCAACAACCAACATTTGCAGGTGGATTTACACCAAATCAGTACAGTGGTTTCCCAGGAGGACCTTCCCTTGGGCCAGGTGCATCTCAGCCAGGTTCCCAGCCCCCACTCCAGCAGGGCCAATTTATGGGTGCTAACAGTATCCATTCAATGCAGCCATACAGTGCTGGGTTGGGAGGGGCCATGCCACCTGGCTCACGGCAACCAGCATCCTCCATGCAACCTCCACAACAGAAACGTCTGGACCCTGACCAGATGCCTAGTCCTGTAAGCACTAAGTTCCTAAACAGTATTATCACAGAAAAGTTAACTTGCCTTAAGACATGAAAATTAGAAATATAAATTTAGGACTTCTGATATCCATAACATTGAGCCAGTATGTTGGGCAAGCAGTACATGTATATATTACTTCTGTAATTCCTGGTTTATATTGAATAAGTTAATCAAAACATCAAAGTTTTAACATTTCAAGTCCAACTGTGGGTTTTTTGTTTGGCTTAAGATATAGAATTTCTTATTCTTTAAGTCGCAACAATTTTCATTTTCCGAATAAGCAGTCAAGAGAGCAATTTATAATGAATGGAATTCATGTTAAAAAAATTTTTTTTTTAAGCAATCCACTTTCATGAGAAACATTTCATTATCCCTTGTGTATTATCCAGACTGTTTTTATCATAGTCTTTATGAAAAGATACACATTGACAAATATTTGTGCTGCTGTGATTTGTGTGTGAAAAAATAAAAAGGGAGCTCAGAAATAAGAGTGGGGTGCTACACATCGCTGAATATGGCTTCTTTGGTCAATATTGCCAGGTGAAGCCCCCAAAAACTAACTACTTTCAAAATGTAGGGTAATACAATCAGGGCTCAAATATAACATTTGCATACTCGCAGATTAATAGTGGAATATGCCAGTTGCAATTTTAAGCTCTTGCATCACTTTGCTAGTGTTAAATTTTCCATTGGTTTACAGGAAATCGTTAGTATGTACATACTAAAGCAAAATGCACATAAATTCAAAATATAAAACCATATATACCTCTGATAATACACAGTGGATTAAGGCACAAGTATCATGTTTTCAAGGGGAAGCAGGATACCTTTTAACAGCCAAGCAGTTTATGCTCAAATATGGAAATATTTCTTTGATATTCTTTTAGGACAGATCTGCAGTTTTCTTAAGGATGCAAGTCACAAGTATTGTGCTAAATTTTATGAATTCCATGCTTCTTTGAAATGAGGAAGCATGTGACGATCATACACAATAAATTTGCAGGGAGCGTGATGAAGCCTGTAACTGTGTTAATATTAACAGAGTTCAATCTGATAATGCCTTTCAGAACTCGTGTCCTGAAATCGGATAAAATGATTTTTACCTGGATTTAATAGTATTAAATAACCTTCAAACTTATGAATGGATGTATGCACTGTTTACAAGAATGACCTCTTTAAAGTGCAAACTTAAAATTGATAAGAAAATTAGTATTTCAGATATTGGCAACTAAATAACCCTTGCAAACTATCATCGTGAATGATAATACACATTGTATAGATAGACATGACAAAGTACTGAGCTCAATGTGCTTTACAATCATTGCAGTGTAGTTTTAGACTGTTGGCTGTGACATAGACAAGGATAAGAGTGACTGGAATGATTTCAAATTATCTGTATAAAGAAATCATTGCTTCAGACAATTTCATCCACTAGCAGTTCAGCTGTATATGTAGTTTTTTAAAAAACAAATAATAAAAATTACAATCAAAATTTTGGGGTGGGGTGGTGGTTGAGTAGCCCCTTCATTATTTCACAGTTCCAAGATTATAGTAAAAGTTAATAATAGTTGCTGGTTTTAAAATGTTGCCAGTAGAAAAGGATTTAGATACTTGATTTTCTCTTGTTGTGAACAAATACAAATATTCAAAAAGTTTTTACTCAAAGATGATGGGTTTTTTTGAAAATGGGACAAGGTCAGTTAATGATTTTGATTTTAGCCAACTAAACATTAGAATCTATGTTGAGTCTGAAGCTGAGAGAAAATCATAATCTTGAAGCTGTCTTGAATATCAGTTACAGAATCATTTGTAACATATGACATTTCATTGCTTATAAAAATAGAAAGTTCACTTGTTTTTCAGATTCAAGTAATTGAAGATGATAGGCGGAATAGAGGTGGTACATTTCAGACCTCAGTTAAGGGTGGCATGCCTCCTCTGGTCACAACAGATTTTATCGCACAAGACCAAGGTCAGTGTGTTTCCTTTATCTTTTTTCTGTCAGATCTCTTACTGTATACTAGCAGTGGTTTCATTTTGTTCACAATGAAGTTGACATAAAGCACAACAACAGGAGAAAATTAATCTGACATCCAGTACTACTAAATTTGCAGTTGTCTGAATTTTAAAACTCCAAAGCAACTGCATTTGTGACTAATTAAATAGCACAAGTTTGTTGCAAAAACTTACGATTGGGTTCTTTTTTTAGTTACTATTACCTGATTGGTAGAAAATGGTTAAAATGCAATACTACCATTACCTATATTCAGTCTGTTAACACAAAATCCACCAAGTCTTTGCTGCAGATGCATATGTAAAGGAATTGACTGTACGTAGTATTTTTAAGTGATGTCCCTTGGCTAAAAGGAAAATGGATGAAACAGAATGTCTTACTGCATACTGTAAAAAAAATACAAGCTTATTTATGAGTTCATTTTCTTTTCACTACCAAGTTAAAATGGTCTGGTTGCCACCTTTGCTTTCCTTGCTTAGTTTACGAGTTGTTTTTGACAGGGTACCAGACTGTGACCAGTGAGTAATGTGACAAGCTCACTTCCTTTGTAAAAATTGCATTTGTGTCAAAACTGTAGTTGAGTTTCACAGTATTATAGTTGCTCAAGACATTCTCAGAAAAGATAAAAGTTGTGGAAAGCCAGGTACAGACAAAATTTTTCATGCCCAAGGATTCTTAAGAACTATTTTAAATGACAATTAAAGAAATTTTTACATGCTTGTGATTTTTAGTTGAAAACAATAAAGTATATTTTAAAATTAGTTTGTCGTTAACTTTATGTATAAATTATCAGGGGTTTCTAAAAGAAATGAAGTACAAAAGTTGGAAAAATTGCAGTGGGAGGACCAAACCTCCTTTGGTGGTCCAGGGGAAACACACCTGGAAAACCCAATCCCCAACCTCAGCCCCCAAAAAGAGCTGAATACGGGTTGGTACATCAACTCTATACAGACTGTCTTTACTTGATGGGGAGATGTGAAATATTTGTAAAATTTTTTTGTATTGTAGAATTTCCTAGAGAATTCATATTGATTATTCACATCTCATGTTGATTTTTTTCCTGGTGATCTTGAAGACTCCTCCATTAAAGATGATAAAATTTATAATGCTGAAGTATCAGGTTCATTGATATTGATCTTGATCCATGGCAGTTTGTTCATAGTTCTTTCAATAAAATTAATATAAATTTTAAATTATCTAGCGGATATGAAAAATCTTTTTTTTTAAATTAAAAAAAGTGTAAAAGCATGGAATAATGCAAGTTACAAGGTGGTAGAATAATAAATAAAGCAAAACTGAAGTTTTTATAATAATGCACAAACTTAAATCATCATTCAAAACAATCATCTAAAAAAGGAGAATATAGTGTAGTAGGACCAAAACCCTTTGCAGAAGATGCTGTTGGCAAGACCAACCCACCACCAGTAATGTCAGAGAAATGAAAAAGAAGTGGAGAACAGTTTGCTGGTCAAACTTGTAGTCCTATTTTTTTTAAAAACTTTATATGCACTGAATTAGACTCACTTTCGATAGATATGTAATATATGTCACAACGTGTATGAAGTATTCATGTATTTTATGTGCATTATTTACTTTTACCTGTTGTGTTTAGGTCAGACTATAAGCAAAATGTTTGACATGTCAGTCATCATTTGTATCATTCATATATGGTCTCTGACATTGTCTGATAGCCTATTTTATTATGATTCTTTCATGCAGTGCCTTTCACACTCTGTGATAATTTTTTACCAACCATGTTTGATTTTTCATCATTTGAATCATTCATAAATGGTCTCTGGCATTGTTTGATAGCCTGTTTTATTATGTTTCTTTTAAATCAGTGCTTTTCATACTGCGTAAGATACAGAACTCTCTGATAATTTGTTACCACATTTTGATTTTTTTATTTAGCCAAAAAGTCAGATGTGTGCCTTCCTTGCTTGATTATTATCATGTGATTACCACTCTTGATTGTGATCAATTGGGCATAAAAGGAAAGAGACTGAACATTTATAGTTCCTTGATGTGGATTGATTTGTGTATCAGTGAAGCGTTTTCAGTGATGCTGAATTGTATCAGTGATCTGAATTGTATCAAACAGAAGATGCTAATCCTAATTGGATGAATTGTCTCTGACAAAATTTGGTGATGAATCATAAAATGTTTAAAGTGAACTTTTTAAAAATTCTAGGTATTGTAAGTACCGATTCCTGGTACAAATATATGTAAAAATAAAAACATCAGATGCCAGTTTCTTGTTAAACCTCTTCAGTTATTACTGATGCCTGTGTAATTCCCCACCAGAAGGGCCACCCCTATTGTAATGCCACTTTGCAACCACAGAACTGGTGGCCTTATATGAGGGGACCACTGTAGAAATTAATTTGAAAAAGAGAAGTCTTCCGAATATATTTTTTGGTTGACTACATTTTATGGATGCCAAAAGATCAGAACAAAATTTAACATCACTCCTTAAAAGAAATATAGGGAAGTTGTAAAAAATTAGAGAGTGGGTGTGTTATAAAAACAAAAGTGTTCTGAAAACAAAAGGAACTTAAGAAATAGGAGTGGAGTGCTGCAGCTCACTAAATATGCTAGCTTGAACACTGCAATATAATCTGATTTTGGAAATTTCATCAGTACCGACTGAGTCAAGATCAGTACCTATTAATTAGAGGGAAAAGTATTTGTGTGCAAAGTTTATTGTACTAAATTGAAGCTTGACAAGAAACTTAACCTTTACAATATTGTGAAAAGTTATGTATCATAGTAGCATGAAAGTGAGTTAGTAACAGCAGTGATCTTATGTGTCCTAATATCTCTGACTTTCTAGGACTGAATGTTTCAAATCTTCCTTCTTTTTTCCAGGAAACTGCAATCCAGCATACGTACGGTCTACAATGTACAATATCCCCTGTACATCTGACATGATGAAGAGCAGCAATATCCCAATGGCTCTTACTGTGTCCCCTTTTGCTAAACTGAAAGAACAGGAGGTAATTTCAGGGGCTAGAACCATGTTCTTTAAGATTTCAAGATATATGTACAGTATTTTTACCATGATGTGATCAGTTTTTAAAAACTAGAGAGTTGTTTTACTATCGAAGATATCCTTAGTAATATTTGCCAGTATTTTGTGAAAATGGGATGCATATGGTGGACTTTTCAAGCATGGTTTGATCAGCAGATAAATTCAGTAGACACTAGTTTAATGTATTAATGGAAAACTATACCAATAAGTAATTGGTGCTTGAAATGGGTTATTTAATAAAAAAATTTGCACAAGCAGATATGCTAGATATCTGTGTGTTTGCTAGTTTCTCTCTCTCACTCTACAAGTCTGCCCATTCGCTATCATTTGATATTTGTTTTACTTAGTACAATATTCTGTCATAACACAGTCAGTGGAAGTCATAGAGTATACCACCTTATAGTGAGATGACCTTATAATGAAGTATTTTATACATAATTTTACTGTCACTTATTTAAATGGAATCCATGACCATACTTGCCTTACAACACTTAATGGTTGTGAAATAGTTGTAAATTTTCTTAAAGATCTGTGAATCAAAGCAGGTCTTGTTAATTCTGAATGTTCAGAAAGTCTAGATTTGTACTGAAATACCACAGCATCATAAGATGCTTTTTTTTTGTAAACAAATAAAGATTAATGTGGTGAGTATATGTTGGTCATTATTGTATAGTATCAGTTGCATTTTTGGATACCTATATGACCAAACCTCTTGTAATATATATGGATGAATCTATAGTTCATTCAGCTCAGCATAACAGGGGATATCTACATCTGTAGCACAGTGAATTTTCATGTGAGCATCTTGAAATGTAGCTAAAATTATGGGATCCATTATGTACCACAGAATATGTCTGTTGATTAAACAAATTATACCATAAACAGACATTAAGCAGGTGATGGCTTACATAACTGCTCTGATCTGTATAAAAAAATGGACTCTTCCATAACTACAGACATTAAGCAGGTGATGGCTTACATAACTGCTCTGATCTGTATAAAAAAAATGGACTCTTCCATAACTACAGAACCCTCATGGCAGATTGCACAACTACTCTTTTTGTGCATGTATCAAATGAGTGGAGTTGCTCAATGTTGATACCATGGTGTTGAAATTATTCATATGCAAAATGAATGGGTTAATTTAATTATTATTTTGAGATGCTCATGTGAAAATTCATGGATTACATCATATCAACTTGTCATTCTGTATAAAAGCTATCACTTGTTTTTTTTTTTTAATTTCTTTTTGCAGATCTGAAAATTTCAGTGTTGAACTTGTTCTGTACAAATGATATTTATGCATTAGTACTAATTCTTTTTATAGACGCCTCCTCCACTTGTGGACCTAGGAGAGGTAGGGCCAGTAAGATGTAAACGGTGTAAGGCCTATATGAACTCGTACAATATATTCATCGATGGAGGTCGTCGTTTCCAGTGTGTCTTCTGTGGAGCAGCAACAGATGGTCTGTGGTTTATTTTCTTTTACTGTTTATTATATGTAAGGGGCATATGGAATTGCCCATGTTGTCCATAAGTTTATTATGTTCCATTTTCATGTCCGTCTTGGAGTTTTGGTATCCCAGTGGTAATCATGCCTGACTTGTGACTGAAAAGGTGCTGGTTTGAATCCAACCTTTGGATTGGTCCAGGAAGGCCTACCATGGTATGTCCTCAGCAAGTTACTTTGCTCCAAATGCTTTGGCAATAAAAATAACCAACTTATGTTTCTCTGCTATAGAATACCAAACCAAACCAAGCCATGTCATTTGTCCATGTGCCCTGTCTATATTTATCTACATACTGTATATTCATCCTGTAAGTCCCAAATTACGCTTGAAAATTATTGAAGGTTGGATTGGATTGAAAATTTACTTAGTATTGGGCTTAATATTACAGTGACCTTGGTCAAGCTGATTTTCAGGTTTCTGCCAGAATTAGACTCAGTTATTGCCCTTGGCTGCCGTTGTAAGATGTTATTATTTCTCGACTTGATGGAAATGGTAAGATTGATAATACTGTATATGTGTTGATACCTGTATACAATAGTTGTGTTATTACCTGTATACACTTCAAATTTTAAAGGTCAGTCGGTTCATACTTTTCACAGAAAACAAAAAGACCTTGCATTCAAGTCTGTAAGAGCACATAATGCATGTACATCTGTTTGAATTACTTTGTCAGCTATACATACCTCAAACGTATAGAGATGATTGGAAGATCTCAGTGTTTGTGAAGGCTTCTTGAATTTTGATCATCTCCAGGAGTTGGCTTTTAATAGGTAGGCAAAGTATGGATAAAAGTGAAAAGGGAGGGAACAAAACTGTTTTATTGTTTAAGGCTGGTTTCAGTAATACTTTGCTGTGATGAAGTTTGCCTACTGAACAATGTACAGCAATCAGTATTTATTTTAAAAATTTCTTTTGTGATTGAACTTTTAACTGTTTGGTTTTCTTATCGCAGGTTGATACAAAACCTTTTTCCACTTTTAAATGATCTTACATATAACCTTTTGTATGGTGCTAGATAGCCTAACAGTACTGGTATGCCGTAAAAATTCAATCCATCCAATCCAGTCTTTTGTGATTGAATGTAATCCTGACAATGCAGGAATTAACTCTGGAAATAGTATTAGTTAGCATGGTATTGTCAATAATAATAACTGGTTTTATAAATATGAAAATAATTTTGTTATCAAAATTATTTTTAATTGAGAATATTTTACAACAGAGTTATAATGCCTGCATCATAGCGCTGTTTTCTGGCAAGGATTAGTGTCATGTAAAACATGTTTTTTGAGTTGTTGAGAAAAAAACCCACAAGACAAAGTAACTTGGGAGAAGATAATATTTTATTCTTTCTGTTCTGTCTCTTTCAGTGCCAGCTGAGTATTTTGCACATTTAGATCACACAGGAAAGAGGACAGACTGTTACAACAGACCTGAACTTTGTCTCGGCTCCTATGATTTTGTTGCCACCAAAGATTATTGCAAGGTGAGTGATTTTTTAGATCATTCACTTTGGCATGTTTAGTGTTGAAACTTCTAGAATTTAATTCGTGTATGTGTGTATATATATATATATATATATATATATATATATATATATATATATATATATAGGTGTGTGGAGGAAGCAGACTGCATTTTAATAAATGTTGCTTACAGCATATTTGATGTTTGTATTGCACCAGCTTGGATGAGTTGGCAGCAGCCTCCTAAACATAAAATGTTTCTTGATTTTATTTTCAACAGAGCAGAATCATTTGTTAATCCGATCATGTAGCAGCATAGTACTGTAGACTCAGTTTGCATAACTGTAGATATTCTGTCGAAGGTACTTTTTAGCCATTTGAAGAATAAGGAGAGATTGTGTAGTCACACATGCATTGTGTGAACATCACACTTTGGTTCAGATTTGGGGGAAAGTTGTTTATATCTATAATTTTTCCATCAATCATTCTGTGTTGGTGGTCTTTGGTAGGAATATTGTTACTTATCAGTATATTTGCATTTTACCCAAGAATATAATTACATGTTGACTCTAGGAACATGAGAAATGCTACACAACAGAACCATAAGTTAATTGCAATGAAGAAATTTAGCTCTGCTGGTCAGACCCTCAAAGTGATCATGATTACAAAGAATTAAATAAAGGTCATTGGTCTTTATCTTGTTTTAGTGATGCAGTTGTTCATAGCAATGTTGAAATGCTTATGTTGGCTAAAAATATTGGTAACTTGGTCCTGTTTTGCAGGTGGTCACTCGAGACAGTGCATTTTTAGTAAAGAAAAGATCTATGA
Source organism: Megalonaias nervosa (assembly GCA_016617855.1). Lineage (NCBI taxonomy): Eukaryota > Metazoa > Mollusca > Bivalvia > Unionida > Unionidae > Megalonaias > Megalonaias nervosa. The sequence continues at coordinate 7,487 of JAECUM010019379.1, read as the reverse complement.
ATGGCAGTTGTGGTTATAAATGATAGGTAGTTGCTCAGATCAGGACACTCATGACAGGTTTCACTGTATTAATGTGGGATTTTCATTACTAAAGACTTACGAAGTCTCATTGGTCTTAAATGTTGCTGATGTGACATCTAATATTGCCACCATGGCCATATTGGTTAAAATGCTGTGCCTTAAAAAATTGTGAATTTAACAGTTGAATTATTTCATGCCCAGTATTAGTAACAGCAAGACAAGTAGAACCACAATTGTCTGTTGTGATCATGCAAAGCTTTTTCTTTTCATTATTTATTTATTTATTTATTTAATATATTTTCTTCGTTTGGTGATTTCCTTTGCCTCTGTAGCAACAGATTGAATACTATTTTGAAATAATAACACTAAAATTTATACACATATTTGATATCTTGATGCAGTAGGTGAAATTTGCGTACTGGAAGATGTGTCTGCCAGGTTTTCAGTTACAGACAGTTCAGTATAGTATTTGATGATTATAATCCAAGATGAACTTGTCTTTCTATTTCAGAATGGTGTGTTGCCTCAGGCCCCAGCATTCATATTTATGATTGATGTATCTTACAACAGTGTTAAATCTGGTCTAATGAACCTCATCTGCGAGAGGCTAAAAAGTGATATTCTGGTTAATTTACCAAAGTAAGTATCTTTGACTTGCTGATATTTCTTTTTTCACTCATGCTTTGGTTCTTCCTAAATCTTTGTAAAGTAGTAGAAAATCTTTTTAAGAAGTACAGTCTAACCTTTTCAAAAACTGCTAAGGCTAAGCTAACACTGTTTCTTCAGAAAGTAATATGAAATGCTTTATTTAGTATTAAACAAAATATATATTGGTTTGAAAATAGATTTTCTGAGAAAGGGAAAAATTGTAAAAGAGGACTAATAGTTCATGGATAAAGACTAACATCTATGTACTGAGAGCAAGATTTGAAACAAAACATTCCTTAGCAGGGTTCACACTAGGGGGTGATTTGGGCAGAATAGTAGCCGCTGAATGTGTCATTTTGCCTAAACACTGCATAAAAAGTGAAGCTCAGTTGATTTTGTGTAATTTCCCCCACCCTTTCTGTTTTGTCACATTTCATTCATAATCAAAGTTAACATTGACTTTTGTGTGACAGCCATGGTGGCCATCATGAAAATCTTGTCACTACTCCTCTAGATTTGATGGCCATATCAACATAGGGTTTCCTCTAAAAGACTTCTTATTGTATCTGGTTTGTCCAAGATGCAAATGGTGCCAATCTTATATCAAAGATATCAAATGTGGCTGCCATGATGGCCATCTTGAAAATCTTTTCACTACTCCTTCTGAATGGTGGCCATATTGGCATGTTCTTTTTTCACCAAAAGTCTTCTAACTATTTGTCCTAAATAACATTTTTACAGCAGTTAATATAAAAGTCTTGTAGCTCAAGAATGTCAGAGATGGTTTCAACACTCAGGAATTGAAAAAAAAAAGATTTATATTGAATTCCTGGAAATTGTTTTTCGACAGCAGGGTCAAAATAAATATTTTCATGTATTGATAAGCCGTATGGTATTGTAGGGACAGAACATGCATAAGTGTCACATACATGCAAGCTCTGTTGTCTTTGATTCAACTTTTATACCAAACCATGACACTGGTAGGGGTATAATAGCATAATAGTCAGTCCATCACACCTTAACGATAGTTTGTGTTTAGGTCATTTCAGGCACTGGTGGGGCAGCCATGTTCCATGAACAGATTTCTAGTTTTCATTATTTTAATTGCAGAGAAGCTGGATCAGAAGAATCTGAAATTAGAGTTGGTTTTGTAACATATGCAAAAGAAATACACTTCTATAATGTAAAGGTGAGTAATCTATACCTGAACACCTTTCAGAGTCAAATAGGGATTATTGTACATGTTGAAGCAGAACATTTTTTCAGTGGAATGTAGAAAGGTGACCATACATCTTTCCAAATGTTTTGATGAAAATTTTAATGAGGTAATTGGTCATTTAACCTTTATTGGAAGATAGGAAAAGTCACTCAGAAAAAATATTTTTGAATAACATCACAGAAGTTGACAAATTTCATAAAGTTAAAATTTTGGAATTGTTAACTTTTTTAGACCAATATTTTTTAACAAGGTGTTATCAAGCATAGTTTGATATATAATTTAGATGAATGAGTTGAAATGATATACAATTTAGATGAAAACGGAGGTACTGTGAATTACCGGTAACTGTATATCTGTGTTTATAGGGTTCATTGGCCCAACCACAAATGTTGGTAGTCTCAGATCTAGAGGATGTGTTTGTGCCCTTGTTGGATGGATTTCTAGTCAAGCTGTCAGAGTCTGAGGCTGTCATAGACAGGTAACATGGATTGGAAAATCGTTTATTGATCTGAACAAAATCGATTTTATTTGAACTTTTTTTTAATTTCACTATTTGACTGTTAGTATTTCTAAATGATTGGTAGTATGTGTGGTCTTTGAAAACAATTAGTTTGCTTCTAGTCTATAAAATAACTAAATACAGAAATGCAATTCTCAAAGTAATCAGATTACTGAGGTACTGAAATTTTCATCCAAAAATACTTTTATGGTGGAAATTTGTCAAAGCACTTTACATAGGGTGTATTTATTTCATAGCAATTGTTATATTAGACCTTTCATTGCTAGATCTGGTCAAGGAAAGTAATATTTTACAGCACTGTAGAATAACTCTGACCTCACCCCACCCCTTGAAAATTACAATCTGTTATAAAAGATCACTATTTTAACATAATAAAAATTGTGTCACATTGCAGGGGAGGACCTATTGGTGTTTGATAGCAACATCATTGGGAAGTGCATAGTCTTGATAGTCACTGATGAATCAAATGCTGAACTTGTTTATTAAACATAATTTTATGGAATGCATTAAATTATGCAGTATGATCTACACTGGAGACAACTTGTGGCATATGAAATTCATATTTTAAAAATTTAATGTCAGATAATCAGTCACTGAAGATCAATATTTTAACACTTTTTAGCACACCTCTATGAGGTAACAAGAGATCTGTTGCAATTCTACCAGCACTGGCATCTGTACATATAAAAGCATCTATATATGTACAGTCTGTTTGCACCTCAACCATTCTTTCTTCCTTGGTCCTAGACAACGTTTTGTGGAGGACTAAGGGAGCTAACTTAGCAAATTAATTGTACATTTTTGGTTAAGTTTTTGCATTAGGTCAGGGTTTGTTTGGCATGCTGTATACATATTGTTATACCTGGAATCACATTTTACTGGCTTAGCTTAAATATTTGCATTTTCTTCATGACCTAGGGTTTATTATATCCTGTAAATATACTGTTATACCTGGAACCATGAAACTTTTCATGAGTGATGTATGATAATGTGTACAACACCCTTGTCACAAAAATAGATGACTTTTACCCATCTTTCACACTTCAGTGACTGATTAACTGGTTAATGTTTGATCATTAAACTAGATGATTGTATTGATGTCTGTTAGTATCAGACTGTGCAAATAAAGGTTACTGTGGCCGTGATTTCACTGGCTTAGGTTAAGTTTTTGTTTAGCTGGTGACCACATTGGTGCTTGCATGCTGTGTACATACTGGCCTATCTACAATCAGGAAACATGTTGAATGGGATACATTTTGAAAAACACTACTGCCTTTTTGAGTAGTAGGCCATTTTGGCCCATATATTAAGCTTCATTGACTTGGCTTAAATTTTGTATTTGCTGTTAATTTCTCAGTCAATGTTCATGCTAGAATAATGAAATTGACAATATGCATCCTTATTAGTACCATGCCCTTACAGCAAGCGAAGCTTATCATGACCTATATTTCATCTTTTACTGTTTAAAGTGTTAGTTTTTAGCTTGGTGAGAGAGATGCATCTTGTACGAGTTTTATTAAGGAATAAAGTGGCAGAAGTCAGAGTAGTAGTGGGGATGGGGTGAGGTGGTGTGGGGCTGAAAGGTGAAGGGACAAAACCAACCCTGATGAATGGTATGTCTTTATCCCCACTGCCTGAAATGGTGTAAGTGTATCAACTCAAGTTAGACTGTGGAGAAACAAAAAAAATGTTTAAAAATATTGTATTCTATTATAGACATTTTTTAAAAAAAATAAAATGTAAAATGATGTTGATCTTTATTGGATGAATTGTTTCCAACAGAATACAGCAGTGTATTACACAACTTTTAAATTGAATTATTTTGAAATTATGGAGTTGTATGCATGTTAAAATGTACGAGTATAGGAATTACATGCATGCCATCCATGTGAGGCAAGAACGTTGCATTAAGTTAAATTTAACAGGTTAGCTGTATATTTAACATGTGATTGAGTATAAAATTTAGATGAGTGGACTGCATGATCCTTAAATGAGACTAGAGCATTGTGATATGCTAAGTAGGTTATGTGTGTTTTATGTATTTGAATGAGTAAAGGAATATATGAGTAGAATAAATGTTCTTTACGTGAGACCACATTTGTATTAGCTAATCAAGATAATTGCTGATTCATTAACAATGCCTCTGGTACTGACTACCACTCCAAAGTTACTCAAACCCTGTGACTCTTGCTCAATAAAATCTGGCAAATAGGAGTGGACAATGAAGATGATTTTAAGAGCAATTAATTTTGTAAACAATAATAATAATCTTGGGTTTTTATCAACTTTTATAGCATCTCAACTTCAATATCATAGGCAAAAATGTTCTTTATGATGTTTTTTATGTCCTGTCACAGTATTAATATATGTATGCATATGGTTAACAGTAAGTTAACATAATACAAGCTATACTGTGCCACTTAACAATTAGATTATTAAAATTTAAATATGAAAAATTAGTTGTTATCAAGTTGCATGGTTGATAATGTTTACAGTGACTAAAACAATTATTGATTACACTCTGGTTATCTTTATTTGTAGCTTGCTGTCACAGATACCAGAGATGTTTGTTGAATCCCGAGAGACAGAGATTATACTAGGCCCAGTCATTCAAGCTGGCTTGGATGCGCTGAAGTCTGCCGAACGATCTGGGAAGTTGTTCATCTTCCATACCTCACTGCCAATAGCCGAAGCCCCAGGAAAACTTAAAAACAGAGACGACAGAAAACTCCTTGGAACAGAGAAAGAAAAGGCAAAGAGGCTTTTTTTTCCATCAACCCCCCCCCCATAATAATTTATTTCATGTATCATGGAATCATTTATTAGCAACAGTGAAATATTCTATATTATGTCTTTTGGGCTTTCAGTATTGCAAATTTGTTAAAGTGAAATTCATTGAAGTAATGGACTTATATATATTGTTAGTAAAGCTATGTTCAGAGTTGCAGTCAAGGGGTGTGAGTGTACAAATCACTCAAGATTTTATAAATTTGCACATTTGGAAAGCAGTGATACGTGAGAATGCCTGTAAAAGAGCACAAATTTGTGCAAGATATGCTCTCTGTGCAGTGTAAGTTTGATATAAATATTAACAGAAAATAAAGAAGAAAGAAAATCAACTAAAATTCAAGAGTTAGGATACTTGCTGTAACAAAATACCATCTTTTTATACAAAATAACACAGTTGCTGGTTTATTTAAAAATGCTTAGAAATTTTGCACAATATTTACAGCAGAAATATGTCCTTGAGAGATGTTCCAGACAATATATAGCTGTGTGCATTCACAGACATTGATCTGTTTATTTCATGTGGTTGAGAGAAGAGATATTGTTTCACTGCTGTCAAGCATGGTATGGCATAAAATTGATAATTACTTCAAGTCAGTGGTTGTTAGAACATAAAAAGTAAAACAGGAAATGAAGGAGTTGATACAACAGTTGAAACGTTTGAAAATATAAATGAGAATTCAGAAACAAGGTTGGGAGAGATGGATGTCTGTATTAGGTAGCAATCAATCTGTGATAAACTCCCAACACCCTTTTTTCTTAGTTTTTCCTTGATTTGGTGGCAGTAAGGGAGCTATCCCTATCATCAGATTCCTGGCATAATTTCTACATGCTTAATGATTATGGTGTAGTTATATTGATAATGATTGCCTAGGTTTGTCAGTAACTTAACTCAACCTCTAAATCAGACTTCTGAATGTAAACTTCACTAATATGAACAAGGAATTATATTTAGTTTAAAATCTGAAATTCAGCTTTCTCATTATTAACTGGCCACCAGCTAAATTACTGTGATCTGTAACAACATGGTTATAGATTATTTGTTATATTGTTATATTGAAGTAGTAGTCATAGATTATATTTGTTTCATAAATTTTATTGTGGTTCATTATGTTATTAATATTTGCTGATTTGTGTTAAGTACCAAAATATGTGGTATTCAGTTGTTAGTATTAGTTTGCTTATACCAATATTTGTTCATGATTTCCTAGAAAATATTCCAGTATTTTTTGGTCCAGTAGCCACATAAAAATCATATACATTTTAAGAATATGGCTGAGATTCCTGTACCTTAATTCATTGCTTTCTGGAAGAGGCTAATTATTTTCACTGAGGAATCAGTTCCTTGGGTCTTGAAACTTGTGGGTTTGTAGCAGCAATGAAATACATGAAAATTGGTACCCCACAAAAAATAGTGGATTCCAAGTAAATGTTATGAACTGTCTCATCTTTTCCTTCTGGCTGTGCCAGTAAGATATGATTGCTGTACTGATCCATGAATGTCAGTCTGCTGTGTGAATCTTTTACTTCTAAAATTGTAAAGTTAGAATTATAGAACTTTGAGGATATTCCTAACACCAGTTCCTGGACCAAAGTCAATGCAGGTACTTTTGGTCACATGTCAAAACTAATTTGCCTTTGATAAATCATTTTTATCACAATGTGACAAACTATAACAACATTTTGTCTCGATAATTCCTCAGTATAAACAGGTTTTGTTAATACCAAATCCATTGGATAAAATTGCAGGTCATAATGTAGTTAGAACCTATTTCATGGTTGGGTATGAGGCTTTTCATGATCTTAAAAATTTTAGTGCAGAATCTGAAGATGTCAGGTTATCACTAATTCTTACATTGTATTATGCTAGTTTCCTATCTTGTAGACCAAGTTGTGACTTAAATAAATTCTTTCATTGTTTTAAATGGTGCTTGCAGTCTGGTTGTTATAGTCTTGCCTGCATGAACCAAATAATAAAGAAAAATAGTTGTACAGTGGCTATTCTTTAATTGACAATTGCTTAAGAAAAAAGTTGCTATGTGTACTGCAAAAGTTCCTTCTTTTTGTATCCTTTATGTGTGTTTGTGTGTGCATATATATGTATGTGTGTGTGTGTGTGTGTGTGTGTGTGTGTGAGTACAGGTGGCTTTGGGTCTGTTTGTACCCAGGTTGGGTTTCTCCACTCACATTTTGTCCGGTTTCCCCAGCTCTTTTCTCACTTCCCTTTTTTTCCCATTATAATGGTTTTTTGGGTTTTTTTTTATTTTATTACTGCCACTAAAACATAGACAC
>JAECUM010019377.1:0-21320 GCA_016617855.1 Megalonaias nervosa | reverse complement strand
ATATATATATATATATATAATATTTGCACTGTCTCACAGAACTTGTATTACTAATAGAAATGTAGAACTGTACTTCAATTTTTCAAAAATTCATAAAATAATTACACGTATAAGTTATAGTTCGTTAAGGTAACAGACAGACGGACTAATACGCTATACACGTATATACAACTGGGTTTGTACAGGTAACGACGTAGTAGTAAGGGAAATAATCGTTTAATTTACTCCGCAAAGAGAGATAGCCGAGTTATCTCGCTTTATTATATATACAATTGCTTTAATCATAGAAATTGATTATTATTCATGTATTTACTAATCAGATTATTTTTTTGCCCCTGATTATTTAAACAGACGTTCTATGAGCGTATATGCAAATTAATATTAAGAGATTCTCCTCGTAGATCCAAAATGTTTCCTGTCTGGTCAGTAAGTTTGAAATTTATTCTTGTCAGAAACGGATTATGTACACGTAGATAAACTGGATTAATTGGCTCAGATACAATTAACCACCTGGGCGGATCTTTAGGACTGAATGTATATAGTATATACCCCTGTTGGGCCTGGTTAGACTTTGAAAGATCTACTTGATAACTGTCATCAATTACGTCACATACTAGATTAACTGCAATTGTTGTTGTTATATTAACAATATCAGGTGAGATATGACGTCCGGCACCAAAGGGATTGTTATTGTGTTTTAGTATAATCGGTGGTGGGGCTATTTTTCTCCATGATTCACATATTCTTTTAAAGTGTTCTTCAATAAGATCATTTAATGATTTCTTCATTTCAGCGTTATTTAAATCTGGTATAACAAATGTTTGTAAATCTTTTTCTGTTATTTTATAATGATCAAGAAATACTTGTTTAGATTCTGGATTTGTGTAACGATTTCCATCGAGTTTAGTCGCGATGTTTATAATACTTCGATTGACGATGTATAAATCGAACAAGATACCATTTAAATGTTTTATTGACTCAATTATTTGCTGCTTTACACTTTCATTATAATGTTGTGATAATGAAATAAGTAAATTTCTTAAATCATTAAACGTTTTATCGTATTCGTGTTTAAGAGTATCTAAAAATGTTTAATAAATCCTACATCAACAGTATAGAAACTAATCTTCGTCCTGGTGTCTGTGTTAAAAATAAATAATGCTTTATTCAACTTGGGGATTCTTTTACCGTCAAAATCGGTAAAGTAATATCTATCGTCGTTTGGAAATCCAAATCTTGTATTATTACTCCATGGTTGTTTTCCTCGATATTCTGGATCTTTAATGAATTTTTCTTCATTCGTTTTAAATTCTTCTAGTTTTGGTTCTGAAACTCCATTATAAACCGGTGGAACTTCAGGCCATCCTAATACTGATCTAATCGAACTTTGATAAATATCTACAGAGTAATCAGGGGAATTTATTTCAATAACCGCAGATAGTGTTGGTTCGTAGACAGTAATTGCTATTTTTGATTCTTTTCCTGTAATAGATTTAATTCTGCGCTGAAACTCATCATTAATCTGCTCTGTTTGATAACTGCCCATTGGAATAGCAACTACTTGCCAATCAGGAGTTCCATCAGGCTTATTCTTATTAGCGAATACCAGTGAATTATTTGGCTGTAGTTCACCAAATGATTTTGATCTAATATTTGGCCAGCTATAATAAACTCGCAATTGCGCTAATGCAATTTCTTTTGCAGGAATTGATGTTGGAAAATTGACACTAAATTCCGGATTGGTCGAACTTAACGATATCATAGTAGTTTTTGACGGAGTTGTATTAGTAACGATCTGCTGAAGTAACTCCCTGTCTGTCATTATTATTATCATTATTATTTAATTCATTAAAATCATTAGCGATCACCTTAAAAGCGTCATCATAGGTTTTCATCATCATCGCAAATTCAGTATCGGATATTTCACCATCACTGACACACGAAGAAATGTACAAAGATAGTTTAGAACATGCCTCTGCCACTGTATGTAATTTAATCATATAATCGTGCAATTTAGCATTTGTACATGTATCTATCTTTTTGGCTATAATACCGAGAACTCCAGCAATAGTCGTTGATGCTGAAACAATGATGGTTATAACAGTAGGTGCTGTCATCGTCAATGTTGATAATAATAATCCTGTTCCAGCAATAACAGCAGAAACCGAGTAAACAACTACATCGATGACAACTATACGTCTTTTGTATTTTTTTATTTTCGTGTTATAATAGTCGATAAAATTATTTAATTTAGTGAGACGCTCACATACCTGATTGCATCTGTAACGTTGAACGTCAATGCGAGACTGAGTTTGATCCATTATACTAACAACGTCATTTAATTAAGTTTCAGTTACGAATTCTAGGCACCACCAGTAACGTCTCGGAGATATTTCCGTTGATATCAGAGTAAAGATTTCTTTCATATTCTTGGTTAGCATCACCAATAGAGGATTACGATATTCATTCGGTGATAATGAAGTGGCAGCATTAATTTCCGAACCGTATATAGATAACCTGTATAACCCAGTTACTTCTGCGGTATGTTCGAGTGTGTTATTTTGTGGTGTCCATGTTGATGATCCTGATGCTACTGTATATACGATATTTTTAATTTGTCCATGTGGAATTTTAATCAGATTAGTTTTTTGAACAATATTAGGTATTCCACTGACAATATCATTAAGTTTCACGTTAACGTCGGAGAGTTTTATGTCAACGGTTGGTTGTTCCCCCAAAAAATCTTTAATGGTTTTGTTTACATTTCTACGAAAATTTAAGAACGTTTCTACATGTCTAGAAAAAGTAGCACTAAGTGTAGTAATTTCGTCACCGATTGTTTTTAGAGGAATTTCCTTATCATCGACGTATTTTTCCGTTGCAGCATCAAAATCATATTCTGGTGTTCTAAGATTATTAATGCCATTATTATTCATATTAAGAAATGCACGCATTATACCGCCGTTGGCCAATACGTATTTAGATTCTTGATCGTCGACGTATTTCTTTGTTGCGGCGTCTGTATCTGCGGCTGGGTTTCCAAGGTCTATAATTTTATTTTGATTCATAATAATGCTACCCGTAAACGAATCACCAGCTTTCTTAATATAATCGTTGACTGACGTACCGGAATCTTGTATTTTACCCTGATCAGTAAAAGTAACTATATTATTAACAACCGCGGTGGGAACTCGTATAAGTACATCTGGCAGTTGTATATTACTAGTTTTTAATCGTCCTTCCTTATCCTGAAAAACAACTACTTCGTTTTCATCCACACTGGTTATGTTTAATAAATCATCAATTTCATTTCTGAGCTGATCGAGAGTTGCATATTTAGATAAATCAGCTTGCTGATGACCTTTACCACGAGAAGATCTTCCATAAATATCCACCATTATATTTACTAATGTCTGTTTAAATGTGACGTCGTAGGATATTCATGTACAACTTTGTGAGGTGGTTTTGTTGATTTTGATATAGTATCAAGTACGTTAAGTACTTCTCGACCACATATTGGTGGATCAGTTAATGTTTGTGTTGGTAACGTTGAATACCATATTGGAGTACTTTGATAGCCGCTAATATACTTTAAGAATTCTTTTGGTGAAGCTAGTCCATATGAATCAAAATAAATAATTCCACGTGGATCAATTGTATATCCGACCCAATGCGTGCCTGGACCAGAATTTTCATCGAGATTAATAATACCGGTTTCAATGTTATTTGGTTGTTTTGGTAATTGATCACGCATGAAAACTCCTCTAAAATTTTTTATTTTTAATTTTTTAGCAGCATCTAATAAATCAAAATTGGACATAGGAGATATTAGTAAACTGTCCCTGGTAATCTTAGGCCTTTTCCGTACCAGTGTGGGGTCCCTGGTAATCTTAGACCCCTTCCCTTTTTTTTGATTCCCTGTCCAGTTGCTTTCTTTAATGCCATTCCAGCAGCAGTTCCAACAGCACCTAATGCAGTTGCTTTTGCAACAGCTGGAGCTGCAGCGGCTATTAATGCTGGTATAGCAGCAAGAAGTGGAAATATACCACCCGTCTTAATGATATCTTTAATGGCACCCGCAGAAAGATTAAGTTTTATACCTTTATTTGATTTTTTGGCTTCATTGAAATGCCTGAGTTGACGTTCCGTAAGAGATAATTTATTTGAACCGCTCATCTGTTCTTTCTTTAGCGATATTTTTAATCCACAGTTATTTTTTGATGCTGATTGTATCCTTTTAATCTGACCAGGAGTCAGACTAACATTAACGTGATTATACGACATTATAATATTCATAAACGATCTAATTACATGTTTTCTACTGGAGCATCAACGACTCTCATTCGTCCACCAGCACCTTCAAGTAACATCGATTTATCGCTGAGTATGACAGCAATTGCTCTGTAATTGGCAATAACTCCTATTGTCACACGAGCTCGAAAATGTATATCGACTACTGACTGTCTGGCTAAATCTAAATGTTCGAGCGAAAAGTAATAAATTGGATATAGGGTTGTAAAATCCAATTGTGATATTTGTAAACCAGTATCAACATTTTGATCACGTCCCATGAACGTCATCAGATGGTGATATGCACGTGCTACATGATTTTGTTCAAAATTCAATAAAATATCCTCGGATGGTTCTTGATGTCCATTTATTCTTAAAGAAACCTCGGAAACACCAAGATTGTCAAATATCATAATGCTACGTGTTTGATCATCCACCCGTGCAGCATCTTGAAGCGCAATGAATATATGTCGTGGTGCAGAAACACCTTGCTGAGAAGCTATTTGCCATGTAAACAAACCATTAATATTACTCTGGATAGCATCTGTGGTCATTGTTAACCATGATAATGCTGATTTACCACCTTGATTCATAAAAGAAAGTAGATGTTCTTCTTTAGATACTGTTGGAGTCATCACCGGCATCCACAATGAAAGTTTTGTCAGAATTACTTTACCAGGATCACCAATGGGTCTCCATAATGCATCGTTGTCGGTTGCTTTTCGTACAAGTACAACTGTATGCTTAGCTCCGAAAATGACTTTTCTGACTTTTCTACAAAATCTAAATATATGTGATAGTGGAATCGCACATGAAAACAACCTTCTATTATCTTTCAACATTGATCTACGTGCTGCAAATCCTAAGTTAAATTCTGGATTTGGAAAATATAGATCTTCAACAGCAGCAGCAACAGGAGGAACAGCTCGATTATTGGGCTGTCGAGTAATCTGATTTCTATTGTCAGGGTGGTTAGAAGTATCCTTTACAAACATCATTGATGGACCAGTTGATCTTGAATAATCATCGCTGTATCTTGCAAGGCCAAGTATTGTCGTTGCAACGTCGATGTCTTTCTGGATTGATTCAATATTTTTTCCGTCAATCATGTACGTAGCACTATCAAATAACGCCATAATACCATTATTAACAAAACCAACCCTAACTTCAGCTCCATATGCTACTGGTGCTGCAGGAGCAGCGTTATTTAAAATTTCACCTTCTACTTCAATAAAAGCTTCAGCGGGTAAGAAATACCTACTTGTATCCTGAACTTGTAGTTCAATTCGTCCACGCTGATCTGGAATTCGAGCGTCATAAGAATAATATTGATAATCACGCATAGACTCATCTTTAAGTACTGGTGCGTACATGTCAAATGCTGGATCAGATATTCGCTTGAACATCTTTATTATAATTATTATCGTCTAAAACGAAGACCACTTCGGGAAGTGAGACCACTTCCTGCTATCAGACTAGCGGTTATATTTTTTTCTTTTTCTGACATTGGTACATCAGCCAACTCTGATAGCTTTTGATTAGCAACTTGATTTATTATTTTACTGACATTTGCAGGCATTACTTCAGTACTAGGTAATTTTACTGGTGTTTGAGGTTTTCGTCGTATTAATCGTGCTAATCTATCTTTAATCGCTGAAAATGCTTTACCAGCGAGATTACCCATAGCACCAATACCTTTTTCACGAACAACATCAATAGCTTTCATACCCAGTTGCTTTGCGATCGGTATTGCTTTTGGGGCTATCCTTCTAAATAGACCCTGAACAACATCACCTAGTCCATCTCCGTAGGTTGTTTTGTACACTGGTAATCGTGAGTTTATTACCCTGACCATAGCTGGTCCACGTTGAGTATTATGTACGATCATTTTATTATAGTAATTGTATTTAATTACGTACTCAGTCACTGTAGTAGTCATCGGCGAGTTCGTTAACAAGCGCTTGATAAACATCAATATCCATGATACCGCCAGTAAATAATCGTCTGCAAATATCAGCCGCCTCATTAATTATTTCGCGCGAATTATTACCAGCTCGTTTTCCACCGATGAGGATTTCTAGTCGATCAACGTCAGAGATAACGTTATTAGGACACAGAGTAAAATCACCTCCGATAGAGAGACCACTTCCAGTAGAAAGTTTTTCTAAACCTGAATTCAGTTTTTCTTCAAATCCTGATAATTCTGTTATTTTTTCTTGTAAATCTTTTTTTCTAACATTCGCTCTTTCTTTTGATAATCGTTCCATCAGATACTGTTTATATTCTCTCACGTCATCCAGATCTTTTATTATTTCTTCCTTATCAGATCTATTAAGTAATTCTTTAAGGAATTCTAGTCTTTCTGCTTTTTCTTCCTTTTTCCTCTTTTCATATCTTTCCATTGTCACCGGTTCAAAAGAAGCAAATCCCCCTGGTCTTCCTACGCCCGGTTTAGTTAATATTGATCGTGATGGTGGTCGTGATGGTGATGGTGGTGGTGGTGGTGATGGTGGTGGTGGTGATTGTTGTTCTTCAAGAATTTTCTGTGAGACTGGCGGCAGATATTCTGATTTATCTACTCTTCGTACACGTCGTGCTCGTGATTGAGATGGTCTTGGTTGTTGTGGTAGTGATGGTAATTGTTGTTCTTCATACAATTTTTCTCTTTCTTCTCTTTCTAGTTCTACTTCTTTTAATTCTCTTTCCAATATTTCTCTCCGTATAATATCAACGGCACCTTGGTCGAGAACGGATCTTTCATATTTTTTAACATCATCTTCAAATTTTTTAAACTCAGCTTGATATTTACCAGTAATTTTGGTTATATTTTTTGTAGTTCGAAATAGAAAAAGGAACCCATTTACTCCTTTGAATATCAGGAGTATTCGGATCTAAAAAATGATTACGATAAACGTATCCTGTACCTGCAAGTTCAATAGGAACATTATTAGCAAGATGAAGACCATAACTGGAAAATTTGGTTACTGGTTTTTTGACATATTTTTTTTTTTATTTTTCATGTTTTTCCGGTTTATCAAAGAGAGCATTCAAATCACCTTCAATTAATTCTGGTATATCCCTTGGTGGCTGAGCAGCAGCTATTTCTATTGGAAGTTCTCGTAGAATCTTTTTTGTTTTCTTAGTTCTTTCTGCTATTTTTCCAGTTGCCTCTGCAATTTTCTCAGATACTGGAAGAAGAGGTTTAGTTGTCTCTGTAATAGGTTTAAATAATTGTTTTGTATCCTCTTCAAATTCAACATGAGATTCCTGACGTTCTTGTAATTGTTGCTTGACAGCATCACGAACAGGTAAATATTTTCTAATTGCTTCTAGTCGCTCTCTTGCTAATCTAGCTGAATGTGGTTCGCCTATAACGACCATTATTAATAATATTTATACTGGCTGTTTAATTACAGCAGCAGGCAGGGTGAATGACAAAAATTGAGTGACCCGGCGAGTAAACTAAACGCATTATAACATAAAAAACAAAAAAGTCAAAAATAAAATAATAAAAATGAGCTAATCCAAACGATTTATTATTCGTTTTTCAAACTATACGGTAATAATAAAAGTTAGGAGGTTCGGTTTAGCGTTATTGACCTTTTTTTTCAGCCCCTGTAGGAACCTTTATTTTTGTAAAATAAGGTCTCGTACAAAGTGGTCTGTTCACCCTGCCTGCTGCTACATGGATTTGTTTTAGATTAAAATGACTTGATTAACCAGCAAAACCTCTTTTGAGAAACCATCTGTCTTGAGAGACCAGGTTTTCAATGTACAGATTTATTGATCATATAGTGTTATGACCTGTCATAAGAGACCACCTGTCATGAGAGACCATTATGTTTTGGTAAAAGTGGTGGTGTTTCAAAACAGGTTCCACTGTACCTATAAGTCAGGTTACCTGTGGAATGTGAAGCCCTTTCTTCTACAGCCATTCAGGTGTACGAGAACTTAGGGTTCTTATTGATGTTCAAAATGGATCGAAATTAAAATGAAGAAATGACTGGTAGTGAAAATGCCATTGTTGGATCAGTATATATAGTCCTTGATGATTTGAAGTATGGCTCTAATGAATCATTTAATGAAATAGAAAATGAAATACTACATCTTTCTAATAGCTCTAGTTTTTGTTTTCTCGTTTATGACTTTAATGCCAGAACTGCTAACTTATATATTTGTAATAACATTCTTAATGCAAACCAGGCTGAAATATTGTCTCGACAATGACGCAATAAATTACACAGAGAACGTCCAGAAAAATATGGTATACCCCAGGTACGATACTCACAAGACAGAAATTGAAGGGGCCCCGAGTGGCCGAGTGGTCTAAAGCGCTCTCCGTTACGGATCACTGCCATCTCACCTCTGTCTGCGTGGGTTCGAGTCTCGGATTCGGCGAATGTGATATGTGAGAAAGCTTGCCAGTAACTTTTCTTGGGTCGGTGGTTCTTTCCGGGGATTTCCCGGTTTCTTCCTCCACCATTATTACTGGCCGCCATGTATAGCCATCGTGTGCTGAAAAATGGCGTTAAGCCCTACAACAACAACAACAACAACAGAAATTGAAATAGGTATGGTATGCATTATTGAATTTTTGTAGAAACGATGTGTATATTTATAAAAGAATGGTGGATTTAGACAGAGAAGGTGGAAAATTCACATTCGGTGACAAGAGCATAATTATCTACTAACGACTTTAAGTGGCTTTCAGTTGTTAAAAAAATCTGAAGTGTTCGACTTTAACCCTTTGTATTCAGATATTCAAGATATTCACTGTGCTTTATCATACCAATTTCGAATTACTCTGCTAATTGTACTTGATCGCAGATAATCCTGCCGACATGCAACATACTCTTGATAAGTTCGGTTGGTATTGCAAAAAATGGAAACTTACAATCAACACGAAGAAATTTTTTTTTTTTTATTCCATTAGGTTAAGAAAAGAAGCATACATATAAATTTAAGATAAGCAATGCCGATATTGATGTTCTTGATGAACGTAAGTACTTTTTTTTTTTAATTTCACAAGAAGGGAAAGTTCCCCAAAGAGCTGAATAATCTAGTATCGATTATGTCTTTATTATATGTATTTACTGAAAAAAACCACAATTTAGATTTGCCTATTGATTATCAACTGAAACTGTTCAATCAAACCATTGTAACAATTTTAACATACGCTTGTGAAATTTGGGGATTTGTGAAATCTGATATAGTCGACAAAACGCATCTCTCTTTCCTCAGAAGTATAATGAATGTCAAAAATGTGGCGAACTTTGTCCTTTCTCATTAATTATCAACATTAAAAGTCGCATGATACACTATTGGGCTAAGCTGGTTAGCGGTTATGAAGAAACATTATCGTATGCATTCTCTTTTTAATAATCACTTTTGTGATAAAAAGTCGGATGACAATAAATGGTTTCTTGGAGTAATATCTATATTAGATGACGTTGGGTTAGGTTACTTATAGAGAAATCAAAGTTTTGTATCAATTAAATGGGTAACGACTAGATGATCAATACATACAAGCTTTGGCATTTAACATCAATACGTCATCTAAATGTCTAAAATATGTTTTTTAAAACTAGTTTGGATTTGGAAAAAATCTATTTCTTATTACCCAAAAATATATATCCAAAAATTTAATTCAGTTTAGAACTGCAAATAATAGGTTTCCCTACTGAAGCTTGTAGGTGGGCTCATGTTGCCTATAACGAAACATAGTGCATACTTTGTCAGTCTCAAGAAATAGGGGATGAATATTATTAGTTTCTGTCGTGCTCTTATTTTCATGATGAAAGACAAAAATTTATACCTATTTTTACACTTTCAGGACTAACGTTTATAAATATAACCAATTTATGAATACAAGTAATGTACGACCCTTACAAATATTTGAAGGTTCTTAGAATGTGTTTGCAAATACAGATGCCTGGTGTCAGGATAATGTGACTGGGTGGGACATCATGCTACATGTCTGCGGCATGATGCCCCAGTGCTAGACATCACTATAAACTGTCACACTGCGGACATCGTAGCGATATGACTGAAAAATTGTTAAAGCTACGTTAAAAATCAAAATCACACACACACACACACACACACACACACACACATGCTTCCCGACAAGGTCACTAGCAGACGATATTCTGCCCATTTTACTTGGACGATGAGTAACCCGGCAGTTTCTCCTATATGCGACCACCAAAATAAAAAATTTTGAACAAGGCACACTGAAGCAAAATCAACTTATAAAATATAAATATAGATACTAACAGAAAGCCATATCTGCGTTCTGTTTATTATTTATATTTTTAACAGTATCTTGAGATGGAATGAGTTTATTTTAACTTCCAAACACCACATAAACTCAACAGTAAATCTGCCAGCATACCACAAATATGGCTGCTGATGACATCATTCGGAAACTATCTACTGTAACCCTACTAAGCATCATGTAATATCACACGCTTATTTAGTCATGTTCTTTTTGTTATATATCCTCATATGTTGTAACCTTTACAACCCGAGTGTAATAAAGTCTTGTCTTTGCTTGGCTTCTTGTCGATCTTTAGGCTCATTTTTTTTTAATAAGTAGTGAGGAATAAATACATTGTCACCATGTGATTTGATCCCACAACTTCATTTTGGTTTACTAGCCAATCAATTACTTCCCCCGACTGAAAACAACCTAATACATTGGAAAAAGGGAAAGGAAAGTGATATGTTATATATAAGTACAATATCTATCTCTATATTAATTATGTTTGTTTAGCATTTTTCTTTGTATTTATCAGGGATGAGGATTAATGTAAACATGGCCGCTCCGGTGGCCTAGTGGTTAGAGCGTCCGCCTTGGATGCGGAAGATCGTGGGTTCGATCCCCAGCCGAGTCATACCAAAGACTTATAAAAATGGTACGAACAGCTGCCTCGCTTGGCGCTCAGCATTAAGAGATTAGTGTTAGGACTGGTCAGCCTGGTGTCACGATGATGTCTGCGGGATGATGCCCCAGTGCTAGACATCACTATAAACTGCCACACTGCAGACAACATAAGGATATGACTGAAATTTTTTTAATGCTACGTTAAAAATCCTACACACACACACACACACACACACACACACACACACACACACACACATATTAAGGTAAACATTGCATTTAATTCAGTATTTAGTGAATAAAATTATCAAAATTTTGGGTTTGCTGACATTTTTATTTTACAAGCATATATGATCGAATATAATGGGATATACATGCTCTCTATAGGTCGGGTCCAACTGAAAACATAGATCCTGATCTTCCCTCGTGTAATGTACCAGTAGATCAAGGTCAATGTTGTTTTATCAACAGATTACTCCTAATGAACCGCACAGACCCAGATCTGCCGGTATATTATGCAATGGCAGATCTGGGTCAACACAATCTGCAGTTGAACACGACTTATAAGTGAATACAGACGATATATAACAAGTAGACCTATGTATTCTATCAAATATGACTCTGAAAAACAACGGCTCGAGTCTTTGCAGTTAACATTTTGTCTCCGATATAACAAAAGAAAAGCAATATACGGATCAAATCACATTCTTTAATTTCTTTAAACTTTGAGTCACAAAAAGTGATGACCATTTTCACTGGACAAATCACTGTATTGCTTGCATTCGCGATCTCTTTCCAGCACTACTTGAAATGTTCCTGTCACTAATATGTTGCTGTAATCACAGGAGTCTGACATTTAATCAAAAAAGTACGACGAAATCTCTGACAATATGAAATCACATATTCTTTATGTGCTACTTCCGTCTGATGGATTTTGCTAGAAAGGGTTTGTGACCGTAATGGTGCAAATAAAGGTTAATTCGCCGGATTGGATTCATGCGATGGTCGTTTGAGAGTTATGCGTTGGTACGTTGCTGTCTTTTGAATGAATATGTGTAGTTTTTCAGTCTTCTTGCGATTCTGAAGCGATAAAAGACGCGTGAGAAAAGTCGAATCGAGCACAGGGTTGCGGTCACGCTTGCACTCCTCGTCTCCATTTATAGTACCGATAATGTGATTTCATATTGTCAGAGATTTCGTCGAAATTTATTGATAAAACGTCAGACTCCTGTACTGTAATATACGATGCGTCTGAGAGATTGGTGGCCTTGATACTTTATCTGGAGAAAAATACACAATGTCAAAATATGTTGGCTTGAGTTCAAAAACTTTTAAGAGTATCAGATCTGACCGTCTACCGCCACGGAAGTGATATTAGAGCAGTTTCAGAATTAATACAGTAAATCCACCTCACCCCCTCACCGATAATATTTCTTAAAACAAATCGTAGAAATAATCAAACAGTTTCTTTGGAAGATCCCAATTTTCATTATTTTTTTTGTTGGTATATTTTATATATTTTAACGTGCTGAAACTGCTAGTCATTCCGATCACAGGCAGCAAAGTTTCAAATCGTTTGTGGATTTAAGCTCTCTCACTGAACGAAACCAACAGACGCATGTTGAGTAAACAAAAGTATTTGAACCAACAAGGGTTCGAAGAAACTAGTTTCGAACCGTTGTCTTCTTGAATACAATTACATGAAGGCTGGACCCTATCGGAAAGGATGCAGTAGTTGTTGTTGTTGTAGGGTTTAACGCCATTTTTCAGCACAAGATAGGCTATACATGGCGGCCAGTATAACTGGTGGAGGAAGAAACCAGGAAAACCCTGGGAAGAACCACCGACCCACGAGAAGCTACTGGCAGGCTTTCTCACGCACCCACGTTAGCCGAGCCTGCGACTCGAACCCACGCAGACAGAGGTAAGATGGCAGTGATCCGGAGCCGTGAGTGCTTTAGACCACTTGGCCACTCGGGGACCCTAAGGATGGAGTAGTGGTATGAATGATATCAATTTGACAGCGACTTCAGAAAATAATTTGTTGTGGCTTTTTACGTATTGTGCATTGTTTCCTTTCTTTCTTATCTCAGGACTGAACAGTTTTCAATACAGTACACTGTATTGATGCCCTGATTTTTTAAATTATGCAGTATTCAAATATTCAGCATAAAAACTGGCAGGATTTTATGATTGTATAGGCAAATCATCTACGACTACCTCTGTCAGCTTATAGAACTGTTCGAAGACATTCTGTACCTTTTAAACAGGACGCCCAGTTCACCAAGCTGTACTTTTTAAACAGGACACCCAATTAACCAAATCAAAATGCCAACGTACTATGTTTGCAATTGTACCTGCGATCTCGTGTTTTGCCATCTATTGAGACGACGGTCAGCTACTACATGAGAGATTCCATTATCCATCATTATCTTCCCATCACATTCAATATATTGGCTTCATGCACAGTATTCTCTGCTGCAATTTCTTTAATTACCAATTATGTTCACATAATTGGTATTTCTGTATGCCTTTGCACCAAAGTCGTACGGTACCAGATACATTCTTAATTTTCCAGGCAGACAACGTCGTGAATGATCAGGAATCGTGATCCAATTCTCAATAGAACCATCCGCATTTGATCGACTGTAATGGAACATCAAAGCTTAATCGAGATTCTCATACTAAACTTTCTATTGAATCTTTTGAATAAGAACTACCTTTATCGTAAGTTAAATTCGAAAACTCCTTGGATTGGGTAAACAGTGAACTATCCTCAATAGAACCCGTGTAACTAAGTCTTCTAGTATACTCTGTAAAGCTGGTCAGATCTGTTTGTGAGGTCTTTGTTGGGTGGTCATACTCCTCTAAATATTCACCACCACTCTCAAAAGCAGGATATCTTTGTTCCGACGTATCTTTTTCACGTGTATCATGTATAGCACGCGCATCACGTGTGACTCGTACATTTATTGCTTCTTTTTCATGGTTCTTCACACTGGCTACACTTATTTGTTCTGTTACCTTTAAGTTTTTCGATTTGAAATGATCCTTAATTTTGTCACCATGAATAAGAATAGGAATTCCAAGTTCTATGAGGAAAGCTAAAACCACCATACCGAATGACCATTTCAACTCTCCCTGAGGTAGCTTAACGGCTTCTGTGCCATAGAGCAACAGAACAATAAAATGGCACCCGGCTGCGAATAGAAAAACATTTCATTCAGCTTCCAAGAGAATTAAAATTATTTCCTAATTAGACGTAATAAATTCACAACATAAACTAACACTCCACCTAAAATGGAATGTCATAGTATTTTTGACAATAGAGCATATAGATGTAAAAGCAGAGAAATGTGTAAGTAATAAGATTAGCTGTTCTCTATTGCAAGTTTTGATCTGGAACCTGTTACTTGCTGAAAGTTCTCTGCTTTATAAATCAGAAGTCAGCAAATTCGTTACAAATAAAACAAATTATTTTTATTTAAACTGGTCCAAAGGATCGATGTTTTTGTTCAAACTGGCCCAAACGATGTTTCGATGCATCATCCTGGCGAATAAAATCGCTCAATACAACACCATCATTATATGACGATTAACAAAGAAAAGAATATATGATTGCATTCCAGTCTGCGTACTACTTGAACATAATTCATCTGACCTGCTTGGACTTTCAAATGAATATCAATATCAACCTAATTCATTTGGAAAGTATTTTATGAATACATCAGGAAAGTTATTTCAAAGACCTTTCATACGCTTAAGTCTGTTTTTATCTCAGACTTAAGCGTCCCAATCCCATATAACAATACCTATTGCTTTAGGACTTAATCAAAGTATCCGAAATATGTACCTTTTTTTAAAAAAAAAAAGAAGAAAGACATGATGCGGAGCAGTCACGAATTCTTCGAGTACGGGAATGCCTGATTTAATGTTTTCAGGATACTTTAAGAACGATATTTAATGTCTGGGTCCTAAATCTCTACTTCAAGTTTAATAAACCAGTCATGAGAATCATGGGCCTCATCTAGCCTTATTAACTGAAAAGTGTGTCACAATGTCCACCGTTTATGAATCACTTACCTGTTCCATACGAGGTCAAGGTGACAGAGAAACTAAAATGGCGATTGTACTTATTGAGATCTAGTAGACAGGCGTACGCTATAATTGCAAATTCCAGTACCACAAGTGTTATCATTGGCAGTGTCATAACTATCCGGGCTCCAATGTGCCAGTCATTGCCTGTACAGAACAAAAATAATAAAAGTTAACATTAGTACATTATTCGGGAAAAGGAAACATACGTATTTCATACGAAAGCTCTGTGCTGTTTTATGGTGGTTCATAATTAAAACAACGTACATAATTGTTGCGTGAAGTCTATAACAATAATCTGTTAATTCATTAACCTAAATCATTTATTCAAACTTTGGGCACTGGTCACAAAATAGAGTTCAAAAAACCCATTAGTTTTCTTATGTGTTTCTGTTTCGCCTTGACGTACTATCTTAGGTATTTGGATTCACCATCTTTTGCATTAACTCAAAAAACATTAAAATGAAATCGTGACGATTTATGATATAAGGTTAACATTTAAATATTGTGCTTTCTATGGTGTACTGTTTGAAAGAGCTACACAAATTATTAAATGCAATTGATAATGAAATTTAGCCTACATTAGGAATGAACAAGGAAACATGATAGGATATAAATGAATATAAACAAGAGTAATCTCTTAGGTGTGGACGTTCACTGACATCTTTAACTCGCGCGAGCAGTCTCTAACAAGTACATGCAATGCGGCATAAAAATTAGTATGTGCATAGGTATACATGTTGCTTAAGCGTGGTGGTTATAATAAAAGTGGACTCACAGAATAATCAATAAAGGCAAGAGAACTACAAAACCCTGCACTGAGACGCACGGCACCATTCAATTATTCGTCCACTCTACTAGTAATTCAGGCTGAACGTAGCCCTGGCTGAACTGGTTGCACGCGAACTGTATAAACTCTCTCGACGGTCACTACTGACTCGGTGACTATAGCGCGTCTCAGCGAGAATAGACCGCTTTTAAAAAATAAATTGATATGTATGAGGCGCCGTAGCGGACAAAAGCTGGACCAATCAGAACGTTGTCGCTGAAATTTTAATGTCATATGTTCAGAATTCAATTTCACGTGTTGTATCAAGAATGGTTGTCTTTAAAGTTCCATTTTCTAGGTGGAGATTTTAGATTGTATCTGTTGAATTAAACAGCAGTGGATGAAAGATATATTTTCTATGTCGAGTTTTTATAATATGTCGGTTGAATTACATGGCGGTGGTTGAAATTTCAGTGTCATTCGTCGAGAATTCCTAATTAAGGTATTGGTTCAAAGAGTTTATGTTGAAAGTTCCATTTCATATGTTGAGTATTTAGATTTCATCTGTTGAATTACACAGCGCTAGTTGAAAATTCGATGTCCAATGTCGAGTTTTTAGATTGTATCTTCTGAATTACACGGCGGTTGTTGAAATGTTAACGTTATATGTCGAGAGTTTCAGTTTAACATATTGAATCACATTAATTGTGCTGAAAGTTCCATTTCGAATGTTGAGTTTTAGATTGTATCTGTTGAATTACACAGCGGTGGTTGGACATTTTATTGTGCTTGTCAGACTTTTTATGTTTATATGGTGAAATGATGTGTTGGTGTTAAAAGTAACACTACACAATGTTTACTTTAACAATTCAAAATAATATCGAGCATTAAGATAAATCATTCGTTGATACAATTATGAGGCGTCATTATATTTCATGCAATTTACAGCTTGAAAGTTAACATTCACAGGTCGAGAATTACTATGAATTTCTTCGCTAGAGGTCGCTCTCGTGAACGGACCGCGTTATTTTTAAACAAGGAGGCTGCTTCTCGTTGCTGTGAAATTCAACAGATGAAATATAAATACTCACCAAATGAAATGGAACTTTCATCACAAACAGTTATATACAACGTGTGAATTAGGGATTCTCGACATGTGATATTGAAATTTCAACCACCGCTGTGTAATTCAAAAGATACACTGTAAAAACGTCGAAATAGGAAATAGAACTTTAAACCACTACTGTATAATTCCACATATAAAATCTAAAGTCTATATCTAGAAAATGGAACTTTAAGGAAATGCAATTTGATTCAACATGTGATATTGGATTTCTCGACATACGACATCGAAATTTCAACTGCAACTTTCTCATTGGACCAGCTTTTGTCCGCTACGGCACCTCTAGATATGCGTGTGTACTGATTACTGCCGCTGACTTATCGCTACATTTAGACGATTGCTGACTGCTTAAAACTTGCGAACTTTGACAAATGCGCAGGTACACCTATCTTTTCCATTATAACCCATTTTGTTTCTTTGAACCTGTCAACAAATTTAATGCAGATCGAAGGACAAAATAACATTCCATGAAATGATTTGCATCTACAAATGCAGCATGCCGCGCACCTGAAGATATACAAGTATGGCGTAACATAGGTAAATGACAGTGACGTAAAAGTGTCGGAAAAGAGTACAATTCATCTATTGTGCAAAGAAAATAATGTAAATTCTGGGCACTTTTAAAATACTCTCATAGATCAAGGTCGACTCGAATAAGTTGGGTCCTGTATTTGCCCACGGCTGATCAAAAGTAGACTTTGGGTTGAAATCGCCAAACAGTTACACGCCAAGTATTAGAATAATGACTAGAGACATTTGAATGAGATTAATACAGGTGAGGAAAGATGGATTTACTTTTCGGAACCAGACTCAAGTGAAAATAATACTACAGTTCCCCATCGCTTTCCCCGTGTTTTCGATCACAAAAAGATTATCACATGAATATTTTAATCAACATTTTGAGCCCTTTTTGCACATAGTCTAATTGCCTAAGATTGGGCACATTTGCTGGAGAGATATTGTTGTGTTGTGGATTGATTAACGCTTATATTTTTGTAATAGTTAACTTTCTTAGAATAGGCGTTTTTCTTGGTTAATGTTGTTGTTTTATGTAGTCCCTGTGGTGACACCAGTGTTCTATCAAGCGTCCTTTTACTATCAAGTTATGTATTAAACTGACTTTCCTTCAGTTACGAATGTAGCTAACCTGAGTGGAGAAGACCGGAATAAGGTGAAGTCCTGAATAAGGCATAGTAACGGCTAACGGTATTGGTTCTGATTTAGAACGAACAGTCCTTTAGTTACAGCCTACATGTTTATTAATTTGGTGTGCACGCATGAATACGTACGACTGTACTTCCCGTTTTGTATAGTACGTACCGCAGGCAGTGACTCACCCGACAAACTGTGCAATTTTACCACAAATACAAATAAACCGTTACAGAGAATTACGTATTCATTATCTTTCCTTGGATAGAATAGACTGTCCAGTCCTAGTTACAATCCGTAGATCTAAGACCCTGAACTGCAACTACTTAAACGCTACATGAGTCTGGTGGACTCGACTTCGAAACACATTTTGGTAGCAGCGGTGTGATCCGATTCGATGTGTTTGTATGCTCTTGTTTGGACCAAGTTGGATTCACATGAATTAAGACAGCAAGATGGAGAAACAACTGCAGAAATACAAGGAAGATCGTATCTGTCAACCAGGAAGCAAAAGAGTGCATTTTATTTCGTGTATTGGTCAGTCCTCAGCAGGTGTTCAAGAGTCCTAAGTGGGGATGGGGTTGAGGGTGGGGTAGGGGGATTAAACGGATTACCCCTACGTTGAGATTATGATGAAATGCACAATCCCATTTTCAAGTGACACAGCCTCAGCTCCCAGGAACGAATGCCGGTGCCTTCTTTTGTAGTCAGATGAACTTTCATTAAATGCAATAATATTACTTTTATTGGAATTGTACCTGAATCCCCACTTTATTGAGTACTGAAGACGTATCTTCTGTAAGTGATCCATGCCTAGTTTTGAAAGACTGAAAAAAAGCTTATCATCTGCTACAGTCGGAAAATGACACGGATTGTCGAGGAATATAAAGCCAAAGTTGCAAGTGGTTAAAATATCAAGCAGTTCATTGATAAAGACAATGTAAAGCCAAGGGGATCATATTCCACCTTGCCGTTTGCCTTTTAACAGAAATTCTTCTTGAATTTAATTGAATCTTCCCCTGTGCGTATTTGTTTATAGACTGATATCACAATCTAAATTCTATGATTGATACCGATCTGTAACAATTTATAGAATAATTCGTCATGCCACACAGTGTCAAAAGTTTTCTCGGTATCAAGGAAAGATGCGTACAATCTACTTTGATTTTCATTAGCATAATCAATTAATTCGCTGACCAAAAATGAAGTCATTGCAACCTAGATACTTCTGAAAGCCCCCTGTAATGAGTTAATTGAGATCTTACTAGGTTTTATGTCAGTTTGTATCCTACTTAATCAATTTTTTTTTCAAAAACTTTATCAATAACTGGGAGATGCAATACCGCCACGGTTCTGAGTTATCGCGAACATTCCTCTAGTTATAGCCTACACAGTTATTAATGAGGAACGCACGCATTCATGCGTACTAGTGTACTTCTAATTGCATATAGGGTGCACCCCAGGCAGTGCCTCGCTCGACAACACGTGTCTCTCTACAATAAACAGTTAAACAGAATTACGTCTTCTTTCATCGTTCCTTAGATAGAATAGAACATCTAAACTAAAATTACTAGCCGTAGATCTAAGACTCCGATCTATAATGCTTAAAGCGCCATACGAGTGTGGTAGACGCAATCCCTTAAAGGTATTTTTAAATTATAGAGCCAGGATTTGTGCAAACTAGGTTAATAATAAGATTTGGTTTGGTTTGGTCTGAAGTTTTACAGTAAAGACTTTTAAGTATATTGAAGTGTATCGCCCAAGGACACACTACAGTAACTCTTTCGAGCTGGTCCGTAGGTATGAATCGAACCAGCATCTTCCTGGGCACGAGTTGAAGGTCTGAACCAATGAGTCATCCGCTCTAAGAAAAATGAAAGTTTTAAATGCAAAACCGAAGGTGCAAAGACATGAACAGCAGTTTTCAACCTATCGTTAATTAAGTTTAAGTCGGAATATATGCTGACAATTTTAGTGTATATACTTCATTCTATGTATAATTGACGAATTACCCAAATGGGGGTTCTCTAGTGTGTGGACTGCAAAAGAGAGAGAGAAAAAATACTTACTCAGTCCTGTGGTGAACGCTTTATATTCAAATACAGCCGGTGAACAAGTTACTCCAGCATCAGTTTCCCAGCATCCATGCCACAGTCCTAGATTCACGCGGATTTCGTCAAGGGTGAATACGCACCAGTGGTCCGTTGCGAAGGCTAGGAGGTGCAACATCAACGCCAGGGCGAGGAGGGCAAAAGTCATGAGTGTGAATGTCGTCTGCTTCTTCAAATGGATCATCCTAATTTCTATTGCCCGAAAATGAAGGAAGTGATGGCCAATTCGTGGTAATGTTTTTGATTACGTACGAAGCTACAAATATACGATTTCCCTCTTACTATTAAAGTTCCCTTACACGGAAAGGAAATGATGAAATAATTTAACTACTGGGAACTGGCTGACAATGTTTTATAAATTACTGACGAAAGTATGTTAATTGCACTATTAAAGAGTACTAACACTCTGAGTTCTTTAAAGATAAAGAGTTCGTAGAATGTGAACACCTTATATCCGCAAATTAATATTTCAGTCAACATCTTTACGCAAAGCTGTCAAGGGTCCTTAAGTGTCAGGAGTGATCTCATGGGAGTGGCAGACCTCAGGTGGGGGACCAGGGGCAAAACCCAGGTGGTGTGTCAGGGAGGAGAGGTAAATATAGATTAACCCATACGTAAATATCTATTCATAGATCCCATGTAATTTTACGCTCTTAACACACCCTGTCATGTAGGCAAAATCTAGCTAAAGATAATCTGTATAATTTACAGCCATGAATAAAAATTAAAAAATTAAATAAAATCGTGTACTAGGAGTTACAAAATATATAGATATACATAACAATAAACTATATTAAGTATGGACGGACCGGGATGGGGCATGTCCAACCCCACGCCCTTTCTAAAATTGAACACGAAACAACCGGAACGTTTTTTAAAGGGAGTGTTCTTTAAATG
>JAECUM010019376.1:0-29518 GCA_016617855.1 Megalonaias nervosa | reverse complement strand
GCCTAAGGGAATGAGTAATTTTTAAACAGATTCCATATTTCATATGATCTTTTCCTAGAAAGATTTAAGCAACAAAATCTCAGAACTTCTTTAATGTAGAACATATTATATTTTATATTGTATTGCAAGTTGCTTTACTGTTCCTAACAAAATTATCATATTTTTTCTAAATTACGCTGGGATACTCGTTCCATTATTTACGTTGTGAATACTGTCAAATAGGATTTATTGGTTTCATTATATCTCTGACACCCTCCATTTCTTCCAAATCATACAAAGGTTTTTCATTGTACTTTCAATGTCCTGATATTATGTGTTCCTTGATTCCATTTATTTGCTAAAGCCAAGCACTCTCATAAATTATATCGGCAAAAGTACACTAAGCCGACGATTTTCAGAACTTTAAGTGTATATTATGAGCATTGTTGGCAGCACAAAATTCTAGGCACCGCATCTTTATGAAAATGACACGTTAAACACATTTTTATGAAATTTGGTTATTTTCTCAATGTTGATCGGAATAATTACAAACTATATTCAATCTACTCTTCCTCTTCCGAAATTACTCGTAAATTTGTAAAACAACAACCTTCAAAACTTCCAATCCTACAATATGGAAAAAAGGACTCATCCTAAACTGAATTCACTAGTTCTAATCATTGTACTGTAATCTTCTTTAAAAACCGACATTTTTCTGTTGAAGATGGTGAAATTTCCTTATAGGTATAGTTTGTTCACAGCGGAAACTGGCTGAAAAACGGTTGAATTACTAAACATTGAAACTATAACAGTTATGGAAGGCAAACCGTCCAGTTGTCTATCCATTTGAACGGTGCGTATAGTCAGACATGCTTAGAGAAACACGTGTACGTACGCAATGAATCACACTTTTACTGGGACAAGTTTGCATATTCGCCAGTGGAAACAGCTGTGGGCGACAGGTGGAGTTGGGGATTCGTCAATGCAACTCAGGACTGCAAAGATGCAAGGCAAGAACATTGCCACAATGCTATCCAAATCAGTTTGGTAGTATTAGTAGTAGTAGTGGCGGTGGTAGTAGTAGCAGTATTGATTTCAGCTGCCTAATATTTCTTGTCTTTCTGAAAATATTTTAATTTAACAAATGTCCATACATTTTCATTTCCGTGTATATCTGATGATTGTTTGTGCACCAAAACGCACAGGAAAATTTGTTTTCTGACAGCAAGAGTTCAAAGCGTAAAACTATCGTATTGTTTAGGGTCACCGGTTGTTCGCACAGGAAAAGTTGTTTTCTGACAGCAAGAGGTCAAAGCGTAAAACTATCGTATTGTTTAGGGTCACCGGTTGTTGTGCTGACAGCAGTAAAAGTAATTTCAGGTTTCTATTTCAGAGACCCCCCTACCCCCCAAAACGTTATACGTTAGCATTTTTGTCAGCAGCCTTTTTTAGCTTAAAATGATGACTTTCATATTTCTGACAAAAATATGTTTTGTTGGGGTAGGGGTGTCTCTGAGATAGAAACAACTCAATTACTTTTACTACTATTACACTCTAGAAATTATTTTTATAGTTTTAGACAAAATTTATATTAAACAATAAAATACTATATATAATGTCCTTCTGTCATCCAACCCGACATGTTGGATTTGATCTGACAAACAGATTTTGTAAGAGATTTTATTCCATCAAATCAGCCTCAGGTTATACTGGTATAAAACCTAAAATAATATGCGATTGTATTTAAAAAGTTGGATATCATATATCGCCAAAACATGGATCAGTTTGGTTATTCGCGACTGAAAATGATGTGAGAATAGCGGGTTGGTCAGATGATGTGATGACATTTATTGATAATATGGTTGATATTTTATTTGATAACGATATTTCTTAAGTTATACATGTTTGTTTAATATAAAAATAATAGTCCCTAAGGACTGTTTCAAGATGATTATTTACATATGAAGATGATTATATACATATGAAGATGATTATATACATGTGATTATATACATATTATACATATTATTATGATTATATACACATGAAGATGATTATATACATATGAAGATGATTATATACATATGATTATATCGTAATTAAGGACAGCACAAAACACAGAATCTTAATTACAGTAGCGTATTTACAGCAAGCATATTTAGAGCACAGTCGCATAGACACCCCCCCCCCCAGCGAATTCCTAATCGAAACGAAATATTAGAAATTCAGAGGGCTGTATAGACATTGCGATTTTATGTATTCCCCCCCCCAAATCAAGCATATTTACAGTAACGTACTTACAGTAACATATCTACAGCAAGCATATTTACAGCAATTATATACAAGGTTTTGTTGTGGACGGCACAGTTACATATAAACTTAATTCTAAGAACGTTAACTCTAGGACGGCACAGTTACATATAAACTTAACTAACTTATCCTAGGGCCTTTTCTCTACGTTTCAATAGAAACTTGCACACCCTCCCCATATAATCAACCCGGAGGAGTACAAAAGTACACCCACAACGTGTTCACATAGTGGGAAAGTGTGTAAATCTCTATTGAAACGTAGAACGGGGCGGCCTTCGGCCCCAATTAAATAAATTTTTTGGCATAATATCGCCTTCGCAGATATTTGCCATTCACGAGATTCGAACCACGGACCTTGAGTATGAGAGTTCAGCGCGTTAGCAATCGGCCACCGGACTTCAGTATGTATACATAACGAAAATATTAGCATATAGTTAGCGTATAATGTACTTAGCGTAACAGAATAAAATCAGAATTTATTGTAAATTTCTTGATAAAATCAGAATTTATTGTGAATTTCTTAATAAAATCAAAATTTATTGTGAATTTCTTAATAAAATCAGAATTTATTTTCAGTTTCCAAATGCTTGAAACTGCATTACACAAAACCCACAGTTGAAACTCTGTATTAATCAGACGTTGCCAAGGATACTAAAATAATCGATAAGCTATACAAACACGCAATGCCAGCTCATTTCTAAAAATAACCTTATGTACAATTCACTGCTGGGTTGCAAGGCGTTTCATAAGAACGTAGAAAATATAAATATTATTGAGATTTTATATGATTCATAGAATAATGTTGTATTATTGAAATATATATCACTTATAAGGCTGGACTCTTCAGCCTGATAAGGTGTAAAAATCAATGTGATTTCTTGACCAAAACTCACAATATTATTAGTACAACAAGTACGACAACTGTAATATTTACTATTATACTTGACGGAGTTGTCTCACTTAATCATCTGATACCATAGTCAAAAATATAGTGATATAAAACGTAGCTAGAACAGTATTAAAAACAGATACAGTTACATTTCTTGACCAACACATATTATTTCCACACTCGCTATCAAGTAATATGTGCTATCATGATTATATAACGAGAATTTAATTCTACCAGATACTTTACGATGAGATTCGAATAATTCTTTCATCGCTATCTTACTGAGAAGATACTTACTACCTTTTGCAAAAACAAAAACCTTTGACCTGTCCAAGTCTATACTAATTTTGGTATACCGATTTTGGCTGATTGGATTATGTAAAATATCATATTTCAATGCAAGCTCATCTCGCAAACTTTCGAGATAACTAAAGTATTTGTTATCGTCTGATCTAATGAGGGAGAGTTTGATTCTGTCAAGTTTACTAAAACAAATACCTGAAATTTCATCATTAAATTCAAATGATAAGTGTTGGTTATTGACCATTATTTTTTTTATTTTGCTATTAACTCCATCTGCTAATGTTAAATTTTCAAACATTATTTCTAATGTTTAGACAAAATTAATTGTATAATGTCCAAGCGATAGTGTGTTAATTCCGTCTCTGCAATACCTTTTATTATCGAAATTGCTTAGTCCACGTTTTATGATCGTATCAGTTTCAAGTTTATGATGGTTTGTTCTTATGACATTCGTTTTGATAAAACTGACGCTATTGTTTAGCGCTGCTTTAAAATCGTCAAAATTCATCATCATTTTCACATATCCTCGAGGAATACCTTTAGCTTTCTTTGTAAGTTTATTGTCATCTAATATAACAGCATACATTTTGCTTCTTACTCCAACAAACTCTCTCACCGACACAAACATAAATTCATCTTTCATTTTACCAATAACTTTTTTATTCGAATTATCTTGAAATCCATTATATGCTGGATAATCTGATAAATCAAACATATTTTTATTATTGTAAATATCTTCATAAACATCTTCACATTTTATATTATAAACTAGCGAGTCCGTGTCAGTAAATAGCAGCTCCGAATCTGGCCATTGCTTTTTGGCACAATTGTAGTGAAAATTATACATCAGCCACTTCGATATATCAAGTACAGCTGCACCAACATACATTGGTTTATTTAACTTTAAATTTGTCTTTCTTCGTTGTATTGCAGCAAGATTTGCATTAAATATTTTCATACTAACAAAGCCATCATCGTTAACTAATTTATTTCTGCGACTTAAATTATTGACAATTTCTATAGAGACCCTCTTCCGAATATTTTCCATCGTCTTACCGAACACTGAGTTGTTCAATAACTTGAAAAAGCTTTTCTCAAAGTCGGTCTTAGCCACAGCACGACGTTTCGTATTTAGATCAATATAATTTGCCATCCACTTCGACTGATTAAACGTTAGCACGCGGTGGAATTTTCTCAGAATTAGTCCAGCATCTACTGCTTGTTTTAAATTTTTGTAATGCATAACATAATTTCTTTTATCTAACAAATTTGGAACTAACTTATTAACAATCGAATTTTTTGATGTCGTCGTTGCTCGTTGTTCAGGCGATAATAAATTATAATTAATCATCATCGACTCTACGCAAAACGGGTAGTCGTTATGTAGATCGTGTAGCGAACTAGGATAATCTAGATCAACTTCAACAAAATATGAGATATCTGAAAAATCGATGTTAATTTTTCTAGGTAAATCTTTTTCAGTTTCTTTAAGAAATTGGTCTGGAGTTATCCAATGAAATCCACCGTGTGGCATTGGCTCTGACATGGCCCAGCCATACAAATTCACACAATCTAGATAGATGATATAACTCGACGGGAGATTTTTATCGTAATTTTTCAGATACTTGTTATTAGCGGCTGCATATTTCTTTGTTATGACACTAATTCCGCCTCTGATACCTTTTTCAATAAAGTTAAACATATCGACATCTGTCAGGAGATCTAGTTCTATTTTGCTTGTTTTTAGTAGAGCGTCCCAAGACAGCCCTGGAGCAGAATAATACCAACATGGATCTAATCCATAATTTGTATGACTAACCTGACGAAAACTCTCAAAAACATCTGCTAGCAATAATACATCTGTTTTCAAATATAGATCGTGATAATCGCCAAATGTTTTACAACTAAATTAGTTCCAAATATCTTGTGCGTATTTGTATTCGTCATCTGTGATATTTTCATTTTTGAGCTGCGAGTAAAATTTATCTTTGTCAGGCAGAGAAGTGTCATTAAATCTGCTCCAATCGTCGAGATACTCGTACGGAAATATACCTTTTCTTGTCAGATCGATATAGTTTTCACCAAAGCAACTTTTTAGGTTAGCGAAATTGCTACCGGCACTTGTAGCGCTGTTGACAAGCTCATCTAATGATGCTGCCATAAATTGCAGACTGTCAATAAAGCGTAATTTGCCGAGCGTCACCGACATATACTTTTCAAAATTATTTGGAATACATTTTATTACGTTATTTAATTTTAGTTTAGCTTTAATATTTTCATCACCAAAAGCTTCTACAATGATATGACTGTCATAGCCACGAAAATTATGTAAAACTACGGGAATAAAATCTGGAGCATGAAATTTTAAATTGCAACTGTTATGAGCTGCCCCACGATATTGGCCGGTCAAATGACAATGATCTCGCACCTTGGAATCGTGCAGCAACTTTTCACAAATATGACAATTAACTGCTTTATCGAAATCAAGTTGTTGTTTAGACGTTATTCTCATCGGAGCTGTTTTAAGTAATCTGTTAGAAATTTTATTAACTTCGTCTATTAAATTTTTTAGTAACCACACGGCTGGATTTTCACCTCTGTATAACTTTATCGGAGATGAAAATTTATCGCTGGCGCAACAAACTACTTTATAAGCTACTCCACAAGGAATATGCTGTTGTATTTTTCTAGTACTGGATTTATTCGGATTATTTTCAGCTCCAACCACAGGAACGAGTAGACACTCGAAATCAGCGTAAATAACAAAAGGAATATTTAGTTTATGATTATAATTTTTAACTTTTAGCATGTTTTCTTTTTCGCTAGGCATACTTATTTTTTGAACATTAACGCAGTATTTGAGATGCTTCTGCAGTCTTTCGTCGCTAGAAAAACCGTGCAAACATCTATAGCAGAAATATTTTTTATTTTTGTTTTTACTGTACTGTTTGCCAACTAATCCGTTAAAGTTTTTTATCCAACAGTAATGTCCCCGATAAAATAATAAATTTATTGTCAACTGTGAAGCATTTTCTGAGATATATCTCGGGTAAACTTTTTCTTTCTCGTCTAGTCTAAAAACATTTACTAAGATATTGTTTTGTTTTTCAAACGTTGGCATATGATTTTCTGCTACTGGAAATGTTATTCCTAAAAAATTTAGTTCGTCCTCGTGTGGAAAATACATGTTAACGCGATCAGCATT
The DNA here is from genome assembly GCA_016617855.1 of Megalonaias nervosa. Classification (NCBI taxonomy): domain Eukaryota; kingdom Metazoa; phylum Mollusca; class Bivalvia; order Unionida; family Unionidae; genus Megalonaias; species Megalonaias nervosa. The sequence goes on along the minus strand of JAECUM010019376.1, from coordinate 22,832 downwards.
TTGTTCTTTTGGAAACATCGCAGAAAGAATAGACCAGTGAAAACTTTTATCGTCATTGTTTTTGACGTCTATACAGCATTTTTTGTTTTTAATTTTTTGAGGGAGATCGACGTAGCCAGCCTATTAGCGCCGCTGCCGCGAAGTACGTTATATTTTGCTATGCGAAATAAAAATTCTTTTATCATTTCGAATTTCCAACCTGATCCTGACGAAGTAAATTCTTCTAATTTTTTGTTTATTTCTTGATGTATTTCATCGGCGACCACGACAATGTTTGTTCCAGTTAATATTTTTCTCGATTTTGCTGTAAAATATGGTTCCAAAATTTCGCTGTCAAAACGTTTTGTTTCAAAAAGTACATCCTCGACTGCATGTAACTTTGATAAAATCATATGATATTGGACTATAAGTTTGATACTTTTATGAGCCACAGGTTCTCGAGAAATAACAGGTTGTAAAAGATGAAATAAATTTGTAGAGCTAAAATTTACTAAAACATGTTGATCATCAGGTTTGTAACTATTGTCATAACCTGAAAATGCTGAAGCAATTTTTTTCTGATTTGATAATCCTCTTTTTAGCAGCATCTCGCAATTTTAACATTATATATATAGTAATATTTTATATTTAATTGAATTTTTTCTAATTAGAGATATCAAAAACCTTATAGTATAATGACAGAAATTTTGAGATATCTGCCACTGACAGCGGAAGAGCAAGAAACTTATCATGTTCACCCAAGGTACAACCTATATGCTGCAAATGCACTTGGTTCCGTTATCAATATAGCATTTAGAAAATCTATTGGCACACCAACACCAGTTGGCATGTTAATTTCAGTAAAAGGCTATGATACAGAAAGAATTGAAATGTTTGGAAAAGATTTTATTTATACTTTATTTTGCGGCGATATTCCAGAAGGACAACGTGTATACAGAGCAAATGGCACAGTTGCTGATGATAATACTGAAAATTTAGGATTACAAAATGAATTTCAACCTCATCCAAGATTTGATCTATAAAAGGCAAATGATGAGGGAATTATTAGACATAAAAAAACTAAAAAAAGTTATTGGAAATTTAGATAAAAATGGATATTTACATGTGATGATACGTGGTATAAAAAATAACCAAGTTCATTAGATGTCACACCGTTTTGTGTTTGAAACTTTTAAGAGACTAATACCTAATAGTTTAGTTATCGACCATATAAATAAATTTAAGACCGATAATCGTTTAGAAAATTTAGATCTGGTAACATCAAAAGAAAATAGTAGAAGAGGAGATGCTGGTGGTAATAATTTTAAAAATCCAAAATCAATTATCTCAGTAAATCTCGAAACTGGAGAAGAAATGAAATTTAAATCAATAACAGCTGCTGCTAACCACCTTAAAATTAATAAACCTTCAGTAAAAGATGTAGCTGATAATGTAACAAAATCAACAACGTCAATGTTAACATTTGATAGATTTATTTTTAAATACGATAATTAATAATATTTTCTATATCATTCCGAGAAAGACAATTATGACTAAAGTCCATGACATTATCGCGATTCAATCATAATGTCATCATTTTATTTGTATCAAGTTTCATTTTGTCCGCTGCTGTTAATAAAAAATTGTCAGAATCACCTAATGTTATCATGACATCAACCAAATAAAAATTATGCCCCAACAAACAAGCTCGAATTGCCTCAGCTAGTTCTTTGTTATTTAGTATATTAACTCGCTGATGATATTTTATTTCTCCGAACATCTTATTATTTATTAATTAGATAAAAGATTATTATAATAATGAACTTAATTGAGAGACTGGCTGAGCTATATTCGGGAGATTTTGTTTCAGTTTCAAATGTTACATTAGAAAATATTACTAACGATAGATTTTCTGATTATACTGAAAAAGATATTTTGTATAACTATGACGATGAAGAAGATGATGTTGTTGTTAGTAAAACAATTTAAGCAGTAAACGTAAAAATACCAGGACAACAAAGAAATATAAAATGCGATTTTATTTTTGTTAAAATATTTAATTTAATGCCAGTTGATGATGCGAGAAAATTACATTTAATTTCTTTATGTAAACCAGTAAAATGTAAGTCAGTACTAATAAAATATGAGGAGATTTATAATAATATTATTCGATCGCAGTCGATGATATCGACTTAGTTGGTACCCAACTATTAAATTTATCGCTATATCCAAGCCATTTGACTAAACTTTTGTTGCCGCGCTTTTTAATAACTTTTTCAATAACAAATACATCTTCATCTGTTTTCTGAAGTTCTTGCTCATAAAAACTGCCAGTTATACGCTCACCTAATAAATCTTACAGCGAGTATATAACTGGTATTGTTAAAAGTACTTTATCAACAACAAATACTTCTTCGCTCCAGTTATGAGTATAACCTTTGTCAAATGTTTTCTTCGTCAAAGAAATTCTAACTTTATCGCCAACTTTAAATTTGTGTCTGCGGTACATGTTTTCATTTGCTAATATTGGATTTGAAATCGCGTCCTTTGGCGACAGCTTAGTGGTTCGGTGTTTTCTGTTATTATATTCGTCAACAATTTTCTGTAAATTGTCAATATATTTATTCGTATCTTTAGCTGTCAAATACTTATGAATTTTTTCGTTGAGGTGCGATTAAATCGCTCGACGATGACGCTTTTTCCCTCATTTCCTGTAACATATTTTTTAATGTTATTTTGCTCTAAAAACCGCTCGAACTTTTTATTAAAAATCTCCACTCCATGATCAGTCCAGATTCTGTTTGGTTTTCTTTCTGTGTTAACAATAATTTGTTTTAGCGCATCAGTCATCGATTTCCATGTTTTATCTGAAACAGGTATACTAAACGCGTATTTGCTAAAAACGTCTACAACATTAAAAAGATATCTTTTTGGAGCGGCATCGGCATCAACGTTAAATTGAGCTAGATTTAACATATCAACTAAATATATCGCCCAGATGTCATCAACGGCATTTGCGATAACTTTACGTCGCGGAAACTTTTTTTTTAGGTCTGTGTAGCTCTACGGCAAGATCATCATATAATTCTTTTCCGAGTCCGAGTTTTATATTTTGCTCCAATAAAACCCTGGATCAGCCTTCGGTCAATGCGTTCTCGTATATTTACAGGTTGCATTTCACGAAGTTCGTCTAACATTACTTTATCGCAGCTGTGTTTATTTTGATCGCTGTCTGGAAGTTCAATATCTCTATAGCAGATATCATGACGCATTGCTATTGCATCAACTTGATTGTAAGGCTCTTGCCCTGGCAGCGGATTATCGTTTTCGTCAAGTTGTTCATCAAGAGGATTCCATGGACCTGTATATTTATGGCCTGGCAATGTCCAACCGCCTTTTGGTCTCGGCAATTTGCCAATTAATTTATGTATATCTATACCTGTTCCAATTATTGCTCTGTTTTTGTATTTCTGGCAATATGTAACAATTTTATTTTGCTCGAGACATAAATCTCTATCGCAATCGCAGCCGCATGTCATTATTTATTTTATAACTGACAAATTTTTCAGAATTTTATTATAATCTGAAAAAATTTAATTTTTTGTCAAATTCGGACGTTTTTTCGACTATTTTACCTGTTTTTTTAGCGCTTTTTTGGTCAAATTTCTCTTTTTTTATAGGTCAAAACCCCAGCATTTTTCAATATAAATTTTATCATTTTTTTATATTTTCCATATAAAAACGAGCACAATCAAACAAAAAGCAACAACATATCAACGAGAAAATAAGAAAAATCAGACCAAAAAGGAAAAATATCAAAAACTGAAAATATTTATATTGAAATATTACTGATTTTTTTTAAAACCATTTTCCCCAAAACACAGGTAAAATTGGTTAGAAAACACAATTATTGATTTTTTCAGATAATATTGTTTCAGTCGTCTACTAAAATAATCTCCCTTACAACGTCACGAGGGTAACCCGCTCCGCTTGGTTTTGGCAAAAACATACTTTTTTTTTTTTCCACAGATTGCACAAATACTTTTCAGCATTATTCTATTATTGTTTGTTTTATCTGTTTTTTCGTCTTTATTTTCTGTTTTATGTTTACACTTGAGACAATATGTTGACATTTTATATTTGTAATTTAGATAAAATTAATTGTAAGCTTTAGGTAGCTTTACAAAAATTAATTGCAATCTCATCATTAGCGTGAGAAGGTCTTTTATCAAATTGCAAAATAAACTTTAAAAAATCTGGATTTTTGGTCATCTGTTTGATGAACATTACGCAATAATATCCACAAGCGGAAGTTCCAACTGGTTGAATTTGAGGAGACGAATAATTTATTATTTTGTTTTTGCTCATATATTTTTTTACTGCGTCACTTGGTGGAATTCCGAACGAGTCAAAATAATTGTTATCATAAACAGCTACCCAATGTGTACCAGATCCGTCATTAAAATCTTATATATTTATAACGCACGATGTCGCTTGTGGTGGAATCGCCATAAGTTCATCTTCAGAATAAACTCCACTGAAACTTTTTACTTTTTTTAGTCTATCAAGTATATCAAAATTACTTAACGCAGATTTTATCTCAAGACGTTTTAACGTCTCGTTCCTGGTAACATTAGTCCTCGTCCTACTCCTAACAGATTTGGCAATAGACTTCCTGCCAATCCCGCTAGTAACGGGGCTATTGGAATAAATCCACCTTTTCGTCTCTGTCGTGTCTTTTTTTTTAGTCGTTGTCTTTTTTTTCGTCTTTGTCTTTCTCTTAGGCATTATATTTATCAATCACATAAAAGTGTCACCATCGATATTCATACGAAAACATTAAACAAAAAAATTGTTACCATCGATATTCATACGAAAACATTGAACTAAAAAAATTGTTACCATTGATATTCATACGAAAATTTTCTTTATACCACTGCCGCGGACAATACCACTGCCTTTAACTGCCTTTTCCGCTGCGCCAGATACTGCTCCAGACGCTGCTGCTAGTCCTAATGTACCTAACACTGGCAAAATTTTAGGTAGCAATGTTTTAGCTATTACAGATAGTGCCGGACCGAAGAAGCCGCCATGTTTTGCCATCGCAGTTATTTGTGCAGCACTTAAATTTAAAACAAAAGGTTTTTTGCGATCGTATTTATTTACTTGTTTTTTGGTTAACATTAATTTTGTTAAAGCACCTGCTTGGGTTAGGATTGACCTTTAATGAAACCTGCCTCCGTTTTGCAACAGCAGCTGCTAATTTTTTAACTTGACCATCAGTCAAATGTATTTCTTTTACAATATATTTTGTCATCTTATATAACGATTATAGATTAAACTTGGACTGTCATTTTACCTCCGACAGAGTCAACTGTAACAAATCTATCGCTTATCACTAACGCATACACGTTTAACTGCGCTGCTGGAGCTGCTCCTAGTGTCCAAGTAATTTCAATATCAGCTGTGCTGTCTACAGCTCGCTCGCTATGTTTACTAACATCGAAATAAAATATCGGATAAAGTGTACGAAATTCCTCTACTGATATCTGAGATCCATCTCCAACATCTTGATATTTTTGCACTGCATCGAGTAAATACATGTACGGTCTAGTAATATTTTTATTAGCGTTATCTGCAAAATTACATTCTATCGCTCGCTCTGGATATTGTTTTGAATTTATTCTAGCGTATATTCGTCTAACATCAGCATTATCAAATATCGCATTATTTTGTTGTTGGTTGTTACGTCGAGCTTGTTGCTGAAATACAACAAATAATTGCCGTGGTTTTTGTTCACTTGGGGTCGATGTGACTCGCCATGTGTAGTCGGTGGTATTCGGAACTGCTGTTTGATATATTCTATGTTGCTGAAAATAAATTCTGTTTGTGTGTTTTTCCAGCATATTATTTAATTCCGCCATTTTAGTGATAGACGGAGTTATTCTTGGCATCCATAGTGCAAGTTTGTTTATGACAAATTGTACATCAACCCCACCTGACCTAAACAGGCAGTCGTTTTGCTCTGATCGATCTAAAATAAGAGTATGCTTAACTCCACGAAATACTTTATTATAATCCCTGCAAAAGCCAAATACTGTACTTAATGGCAGCATCATTGTAATTTGACGTGATCCTGCTGCAAGTGCCTTTCTCTTAGTATAACCCTCATTATAACGTCTATTTTCTTACGCTAGTTGCGTTATTAATCAGATTTAACATTGCAGTACCGTCAGCAGCCGCAGCTGGTGGTACTATACCAAGATTATTACAAGCAGAAGTAAGTGAGACTCTTGTAGCGTCTGCGTTAGCGGCTGCGTCTGGTGCGGCTAAACCAAAATTGGCAGCATTAGCGATAAGGAAATTTCTTACATTTACGGCCCTTGCGGCAGCATTAGCTCCAGCAGCTAATACCTTTCTTAAAATAAATTCATTTATCACAGGAATTATTGCTCCAGCTCCAGTATCTTTAAACCACATCATATTAGTTGCAGTTGATCTGGAGTAATCGTCGGAAAATGAAATAATATTTAAGATTGTACTTGCAACTTGTAAGTGATTTGAAATATCTTCGACAGTTTGATTGGCCAGCTGATATTTAGCACTTTTAAATAAACACCAACCGTCATTTATAAGAGCTACTTCTATTCCAGCATCAATTTCGGCAGGTGGAACAGCTACTGTCATAATCTGACCACGAACTTCCAACATTGCTTTATGAGGCAGTAGAAATACGTCCTCGCCTCTAGTATGAAATGTTCTTTGGCCAGCCTTATTAGGTTCGTTAGAATTTTCATCAAGATATTCAACATATTCGAATTCTGTTACTGTGTCGTCTGTGTCGTAAATTTCTGCTAAATCGAGATAATTTTTACAGACATTTTTTTTATTTATTAGGTTATACAAAATTTTGTCATCAATGATAGCGACGTTATTGCGGCGCTGTTATTTTAGATATTAATGTTTGTATTATTTGTTCTCCTCGTGGTGATAAAAGTTTTTTTGTTGTTGTTATCATTGCGCGTTGAGTTTCTTTTGTTGGTGCTATTTCTGAAATAGCTTGTTTGATTGTTGGTATACCACGTTGTGGATCGCCTTTTATTTTATCAGCTATTTTTTGTCCCACAGCAGTTCCAGCAGCAGATGCAGCTCCAGTTGCAAAAGCTTTTGATGCGTCAAGTGCAATTGGTGCAAATTTATGAGCTATTCCTGGAATATTTTTCATAATTTTAGCAAATATATTTCCTAAAAATCCTCCTAGTATTTTTCTTCTATAACCTTTTTTCTGTTTCATTATATCTGAGGTTGTATAATTTTGTTGTCAAATCTTTCAGAAAATATGTTTACTGTTCGCGCCTACGCAACACGTAGGTGTAAATAATAAGTAACAACTTCATTATTAAGATCTAACTGTCTTCCAGACTGATCAGCTAACTGCATATTTACTTCTGTTATTTGATTTTCAACGTTTAACGGATAATAAATAATATGACGTGGACTAATTTGCATAAAAGATCCTGGTGGAACTTCTGGTGAAAAACTGTATATAGTTTGTTCTTTACTACCTTTAGCTGAATAAGAACCAGATGCGATGGAGCAATTTAATAATATTGTGTTTACATCAGTTATATTTACTGGTTTTTCACCTTCATACGTTTCGGGATTATCACGATTAAGAGCAGGATATACATAATTCTAAAATCCTATCAGTGGTGCGATACTTGTTTGCGATACAAGACTAACTGTTATATCTTTAAATTTCATTCTTGCGCGTAACGTATTATAATTTGGTGTAAGCTCAAAATTATCAGCTATACCTTTATTTTTTGTTATAAGTTCTTTTATTATTTTATTTAGATCATTAATATTATAGGCTCCTTGTGGAATTTTAATTGTTTTCCACGCGACAAATGGTGGAGTACTTATAGGAACACAAAATGTAAATTCATCGTTAATTCCAGTTTTCACATTAGGCATAGAATTCCAACAAGTGCAGGAAATAAGTCCAATTTCATATCGTTTTTCACGATCTAGTTCTACTGGCGGAATATACTTTACAGAAAAATTTGCGCTATCTTTATCAGATTGACTAGAGTCTAGTAATAATGTTGCTGACATTTATTATTATATTTTTATAAAATTAAATCGCGGCGATTAAGTCGCCTTGATTTATATCAAATCAAGGTGTAAAGTTTCGTATTCGTCAGATGTTAATAAATTTTCCGATCTCAAATTATCAAGTATGTCAATAATTTCATTGTCAACTTCAGAACCAACATTTCCAGCTTCTTTCGACGATATCAATAGCATTAATCTGCCAATCATTTCAGTAACTGATGAAAATATTCTAACTCCAGTTCCTGTTCTTTCTTTTTCAATTTTATTTAATCGATTCTTATCATAGTCTTGAAATAATTTTAAAAAAGTTAATTTATTTTTTTCAACATATTCTTTATTTTTAAATCTCTTAGTTTTAAAAACACCAGCAATAATAGCATCTCTAGCTTTTTCATAAAGTCCTTCAACATCTTTTATTTCAGCTGTGTCAATTTCATTGTAAGCTCCTACATTTTTTGTTATGATATCATCTAATTTTTTAATGAGATCTTCGTATTTATTTTTTTCCCGATTATACATATTATCAACGTCAGAAATGTTTTTTTCTTCCGTAAAAGCAGAATATTCTGATGACATTATTTCGTATTTTACTTGGTTTTTATATTTTTTACGACGTTCTTCATTATCTTCCTCAACTGATTTTTGTAAATCTTCTTCGGTCATCATCATAGAACCTGCTGGTTTAAAAAACATGTATTTTTCTTGTCTTTCATCGATTGATTTTGCTTCGGTACTTACGCTATCATTATGATGACCATATCTGTTACTTTTTATATTATTAATAACCTTAATATAAAGATCAGCAATAATTCCATGTCGATATAATTTAATGCTATTATAATAATTTCTATTTTCTAAAACTATATCGTTGTAATGCTCTTTACTCTTTTATTTTTTCTGAATCCTTAATTATTTCGTCTGCCTTAAAATCATCTTTTCTAACATTATGTACTTTCACACCCTTAAAGTAATCATATTTTTTATTAAAATCTCTATATTCGTCATCTTCTATTTTGCTATCTATATTTTTTAAATCATATTCAAATTTTCTTTTTTCTTCTCCCTCTCTTCTAAGTTCTTCTTCTTCTAACCTTCTCTCAATCGGTCCAATTACTACTGCTTCTGCTAATCTTTGTTGAAGTTCCAGTGGATTATTCAACAACCTTCTTAGTTCAGTTCGTCTTGCAGCAGGATCAGCGATATTTGCTACAAGTGCCTCAGCTAATTTTAGTTTCTCCTCATCAGATCTAGCAATAATTCCTCTAGCAGCTGTTTCTTGTCGTTCTTTAACTAGTCCGAGTAAACCTTTTTCTTGTATTTTTTTAACTTCTTCTTCTGATAATGGTTTAGTTTCAGGTTGTTTTCCAAGTAAAGCTTCAGTAACTGGTCTAAGAGCGGCGGCTGTTGTTTCCGCTGCAACCACTTGGCCACGTCGTGCTTGCTGTACTTGTTGTTTAAATTTTGCCTGAGATTGCGCAAGTTTTTTTAGATTTTCTATATGTTTTCTGTACTTTGCTTGTCTTTCCATTAATTATATACTATTTTGTATAAAAATTACTGTAGATATTTTTCAATACAACATCGAAACATTTTACTCGTATCATTTGTTAATTTATCAAACAAAAAAAAGTCATATTTATTTGCCGTTGCTTGATGATATAGTTCAATAAATTTATCTTTTGTTACATCACCACATTGTTCGTTCGCGATATTTCTAACATCGACATTGTCAAGTCCTGGAAATAATATAAAACAACCAGTATTTCGCCTAATAAATCTATCAACATTATAAAAACCCTGAGCGAGATAAATAGAATTACATTTTTTATTTCGCGATAGTGAAAAATACGATCTGATTTTATTCATTTCCTCGTTGTTTAAGGGAATATCATCAAAAACAACAATCTTATGTTCGGACGAATCAAGTTGATTAACTGGAACAAGTTCTTCTGGTTGTCTGATAATAAAAAAATCTTCGCCAGCCTCAAGATCATCACGAAGTTTGTCATTATAATTGTTAAGTAGCTCGTACTTATCTTGCTGCGGGTTAATCGTGTAAATATAAACGCGATCGTAGTTAAAATTATCTCCGAGAAATAAATTCATAAGTAAGTTTGTTTTTCCCGATCCAGTTCTCCCAACGATAAGATAATGACAATCTGGAAGTTCATTGTTATGTTTATGTTTCACCAAACGTTCTGTATCAAAATTTAATATCGATGATTTTGCCATTATTGTTATATAATTTTATGCTATATAATTTTGTCAAACGATAAATAAATAATGAGTTTTTATTCCAAATTTGGAACATTAGTAGGAGATTCATCAGCTGAAAGTACAAAAATAACAGACGGCAAGGTTGATTTATCAGGCTATCTAAAAAAATCCGGCGACACAATGACGGGAAACTTGTTTATGTTAAATCAACGAGTATTAGAGTTAGAAACAGATTATCCACCAATAAATGTTGTTAATACACAAGCCGTTAGTTATGCACAACTTAAATTAGTTGACAATAATAAACTAGATAAATCTGGTGGAACTTTAAGCGGTAACTTAGATATGTCAGAAATTTTTTTTATAAATTTAGAGACCAGGTATCCACCAGCAAACTTAAATCAAACTCAAGCGGTAAGTTATTTGCAGTTAAAGTATGTTGATGATAATAAACTTGATAAAATAGGTGGGACAGTTACAGGTAATATTATCACGTCGGGAAAACAAATTACATACCTTGGAGACCCAACTGCAGAATCAGACGCAGCAACAAAAAAGTACGTCGATGATCAAGAATCTAAGTATGTGTTAGTGCGTGGTGGTATAATGCGCGCATTCCTCAACATGAACAATAATGGTATTAATAATCTCAGAAAACCAGAAACAGATTTTGACGCAGCAACAAAGAAATACGTCGACGATAGCAACATTAAGATCCCTAGCGATCAAGTAACAGCAATAACAACAATCAACGATGGAATAACTACACTAAATACTAATTTTTATAATCACGTACAAACGTTTTTAAATTTTCGTAGAAATATAAACAAATCTATTAATGAATTTTTTGGAAATCCAGCGGTTGTAGATATTAAACTCGTTGACATTAACACGAAAATAAACGATATCATTAACGGAATTCCTAATATCATCGAAAAAACAAATCTGATTAAAATTCCTCACAAGCAGATCGTCAATGTGGTATACACAGTAGCATCAGGATCAACAACATGGACACTGCAAAATAACACTATCAAACATACCGCGGAAGTCTCTGGTGTATACAGGCTGTCTATATTTAGCGCTGTAAAATTTAGTATATTTACTAAATTTCCAAGGCGTTATTCAACTGATAGTTTTTCTGGAATTGTATCTATATTGTTATATAAAAATTCTGAAGAAGAATTTATACTGGAGCCATCTGATAAAAAAATAACCGCAGTGACTTACTGGTGGTGTCTAGAATTTGTAACTGAAATTTATGGATCAGCTGCTTATATGATAGAGACTGACACTACTATATAAAATATGTAAACAAATATTATATAATGAAAAAAAGTATAGTTGATTTTAATCATATTTCAGAAAACATTCCAAAGCAAGATGTGGACGCTCTAATGCAATATTACAGATATTGTCATAAAAAAATTTGGTGCATAAAAAAATGTTACAAATACTATACCAAAATACTTCGAGTGATATCATATTTACCGTTGTTAATGACTAGCTCTGGTATAATTTCAAGTGGCGCATCATTAAATCCGTTTTTGTTAATAATATCTGGTGTTGGTGTTTCTCTTGCAACAGCGTGTAAAAAAATTGAACCTCGACTTGCGACTAAAAAAAATGCTTGTAAAACAGCAAGTATCACCTATAAAAAATTACTTGATCAGATACGATCTTATTTGCGTGGTATAAAATATGATATGGACGATTTAATACGCGAGTTTCGCATTACTGACAGTATGTTAACAGATATTTTGCCAATGAGAGTCAGCAGGTATGAAAAAGATTATAATAAAATATAGGTTGCAACAGTAGATGTTTAATTTTGTATAGCTTTAGAAATTTCGTTATCAAATAAAATATCAACCATATTATCAATAAATGTCATCACATCATCTGCCCAACCTGTTATTCTCACATCATTTTCAGTTGCGAATAACCAAACTGATCCATATTTTGGCAATATATGATATCCAACTTTTTTAATACAATCGCTTATTATTTTAGTTTTTATACCAGTATAACCTGAGGCTGATTTGATGGAATTAAATCTCTTACAAAATCTGTTTGTCAGATCAAATCCAACATGTCGGGTTGGATGACAGAAGGACATTATATATAATATTTTATTGTTTAATATAAATTTTGTCTAAAACTATAAAAATAATTTCTAGAGTGTAATAGTAGTAAAAGTAATTGAGTTGTTTCTATCTCAGAGACAACCCTACCCCAACAAAACATACTTTTGTCAGAAATATGAAAGTCATCATTTTAAGCTAAAAAAGGCTGCTGACAAAAATGCTAACGTATAATGTTTTGGGGGGTAGGGGGGTCTCTGAAATAGAAACCTCAAATTACTTTTACTACTTCTCCTCACTTGGGTTAAAAGGTCTTTCTCTTTCAGCATCTGCTTCTCTTTGTTTCTGTGTAACTTTATCTGTTGCTACTATTTTTGGAAAAAATGGTTAGTGTAGCGTTATGTATTTCCTGTGCTTGCACGAGCTGCGTGTGGTTTATGATTTCACCTCCATCTGTTCTCATTTCTACGATCCCTCCTTTTTCGGTCTTGCAATGTTTTCTATCATTCCCTTTGTGGCCACAAGTTCTGCATTTCCTGTCGTATATGCAGCCACTATACCATGTTCTTACTGAGAACCCATGCAAGTAGAAAGCAGTTTTCAATGTCTTAGCTATTTCCTTCTCTTTTTCTAGAAGTATACATCCTGATGTTATTGTTGGGTAACCTCTTATCAGTGCCATTTTTGCATTCTTGATCTTTACCTTGAACTTTGTTACAAATTTCTCTATTGTAGCTTTCTGGGGGATTTTGAATGGTATTTCTGATATATGAATTTTGACAGTTTTTGGTATGATTTCCTGTCTGAATAGTGGCGGGTCAGTAACTTCCCCCTTTTCTAGCATGGTCTCTTCTCTTTTAGGATTATAAAAATGTTAAATGATTTTAGGCATACTTGATGTCCAAAGGACAACATTTTCAATTCATCTCTGCAAGATATCAAGACAAATAGGCAAGTCAAATTTTCTGACTATCCTCCTTGCAGTTTAGGATTATTCATGACAACATGATTTATAACCATTTTCTTCAAGGCACAGATAGGTGTCGCTATTAAACATTTGTGTCAAGTTTCATGAACATCCTACTAGTGCTTCATGAGGTATAGCAAATTATCCATGGACAGATTGAAGGCATTAAGGCCAGTACATGTAACATATACTCATTACAAAACGTGTGAAGTATTGGTCACAGTGACCTAATTTTGCTTGAATGGTGTAATATTCGTCATTATGAATCATGCATCATGTTACAGTGAGTAGCATCTGAATGAGCTTGACACGAAACTCGGCAAAAGAAATGTGATTATAAAACACAGATATCCTATGATATTGCCTGAAAAGACCTAAATGCAAAACTGAACCATCCATGAAGACGTACAGATAAAGGAAACACTATATGGCTCATGCAATGTCATGGTGGAGTATAAAAAAAATATTCCACTGTGAAATATTGGCCATAATGATCTACTTATGTCTGAACAGTGTAGTACTTCTCATGATGTTGCTACAGATCAAGCTACACGACTCAGCAACACAAAGAAACTGAGCTACACACAAAGCTTACAACTGTGATCTGATTTTGCTTGAAATTTGTAGAACTACTCATGATGCAGCCAGTGCAGTCAGAGCCATCTGAGAAAATGCTCAACACAAACCCTATTCTAATTGCTGACACCAGTCAGATGCATAGTTCAGACAGGTGAACAAAGAGGAAGGTCAGACATTATTCCAGAAGCAATAGTTTGTTTGTAATCCAGTCAAAGTCCAAAAAGTGTCCTTAAGCATAATGATGGTCAGGGGTAAAAAAAATATGCTGTTTTAAATGTAACAATATTAAAAAAAGAATTTTAAATTGTACATACACAAGTGAATTATTGATTATTTAACATTAATCTTAGGATATGAAATTATGTAATGGATTTTGTGGTAGAGTCATAGCCCTCCTGAACACTGCCTCAACCATTAGCCATCTCTTTTATACAGTCAGCATCCCATGGAACCAATGAACTTGTGTTAAAAAGTACCCCTCAAGGATGGCTACTCCCATAAAGTGAACATTGGCAGGCATAATAGTGCAAAAACTGTCAAATTTACTGTTTACAGGTGGCCACATAAAGGGTTTTACTGATAGAAATATCATGAACATTTGCTGATTTCTAAAATGATTACAACATTAGTTCCAATAAACAGAAAAAATAACTTTAATCCACTGAAAGTGATAAGTACACCTCTCTTCTCCTTTGATAACTCGTGCAATATGGGTCCAAAAACACAGACTGCACTCTAAGTGAAGGCATTAGTTACCTCTAAAAAAAGGAAAAAGGGGGTGCCATCCCAGCTAGACATCAAGAAGACAATGGAAGGGGGAGTAGTGATACTAATTAATGGCTCAATATTTGTTTTATAATTGCACTGGGAATAACTGTCAATGAAGAGCTTTTTCTCATGAAATTATTCACTTTTTGGTATAAATTATTTTGAAGATAATAATCTCTGAAAGATCATTAAAAACCTAGCTCCAAGAGGTTTAAACACATCACATACCCATGTGCTTCATTGTCAAACTGCAAAAAGCATTGTGTATTACATCGCTGCTTCTTCCTGCGCAACAAAACAAGATTCCTTTTGTTTAAAAAGCAAAGACATTTGTTTCATGAAGAAACTGTCAACACTGAAACTCATTTTTTAAAAATTGCTTTATTAGTGAAATACTGATGCTGTAATTTAATTGTAAGTACAGTAATAGTGAAACTTCTGCTTGTCCTTAGGCTTAACTCTGAGTGCCAACTGTGGAATTTTAAATTCATTACAAACTTTGGAACTTGCTTCTCCATAATCAGCCATGTCTATCAAACAATGCTTTAAATTCACAGTGTACACCTTTTGCTTGGTTGCCTTGCTATCTTTGATCACATTTGTGAATGACTAGGATAATTCAAGGTAGTTCAATTGTTACTTAATAATATTTGTAATGGTGTTTGAATGGCAAATTTAAATGAGTTTATCCAACACACAACCGTGATCAACAGTTCATATGCAGGTAGGATTTGCCTTTAAATTTTTTAATTCCATTCCCTTTATTTGATTTGATATAAAAGACATAATTAACATGATAAAACAAAGCAGGTCTGCTTTTAATTGAGTGGAACAATACAAGATTTAGATTTTTAACGTAGCTTTAACAATTTTTCAGTCATATGGAACAATACAACAAATATGTCTGCAAACTAGAGATCAAAACACACCTGGCAGTTAATTAGGTTCTCCCAGAAATGCCCACAAACATAGCTGTGGATTGACATATTTCATGTTTGAATACAAGAGGGCATATCACATTTATGATTATTACAGTGAAACCAAATTAAAATATGTGACTAAAACACAAATTTCACCCAACAAAACTTATTTCATTGCTATTTATTTCTTGAACTGTTGCCACCAGTAGGCATTAGTGACATTTTTCATGGGTCAAAAGTTTATCAAAGATTGTTATTTACAGTGTACTAAGAATATTTTTGTAAAGAAAATGTAATAAAATACAGGACTTCTTATTATAAGTTGAGAATTTCACGGTGCTGATTCAACTATCTGGACACTGCCATTTTCTACAATAAAACGAGCAATATATCATGGTTTTATTGACCAAATTTGATCATGATTTTCTTCAAATTCAACACCTAAGGGTAAGTTATTTTGTCATTTTCTAGAAAAAATTTGGGATCCATACCTGACCCCACATTGTAAGCGGGTTTGCAAGTTAGCCATTAACAAGTTACTGAGGGAGCGTTGTAAGTAGATTATCCTTACTGTTGTGTGTTCCTCAGATGTCAGGTTTTGTCACCTTGATACCGATAATTATCAAGATGACAAAAACTAATGGTTGAGAAGCATTGTGTAGTTCATTTCAAGACTACGTGACATCCAGTGAGGAGGACAATATATCAACTATCACCATCAGAGGCATAATATCCACAAATGTTAAAGATAAAAATCCATTTTTGGAGAACACAAAGAAAATTTCAAAACAAGTGAAATGAATGAATTCAAATCATCTCATATCTACGATGGCAAATTCAATCAATGGCATGAACAATATAATATTAATACATCTGTATAAAATAAATCAACAAATACCTAAAATATACCTATATCAAACTTTATTATAACACTGGTTTAACAAAGTGATTTGCATACAGTCATTAAATGTTTTAAGTGATAAAATCCACTGAAGGATAACAGAACAATAATCATAAAAACACACAACTGAAAGAAGTATCAAATCCAACGAGTTCTAAAGAATGCTTACAAGTTCCATAAAAGATGTAAAGATTTCATTTTTAACAAGTTCAAATTCCGTGGAACAAAAAACTATATACCATGCTGTGAAATGACTTTTGAAATAGAAGGATTAGCAACAACAAAATTCTCAAGATGGCTATCATGGTAGCCATACTGGATAATCAGGTTTGCACCATTTTCTTACAGTACCAAATAAGTGTTCAGGTGAAAACTCCATGTGGAGTAATGATAAGTTTTTTAAGATGGTCACTGTAGTGGCCATAATGGATATCAGATTAGCACAATTTTTATTTAAGATGCACCAGACACCATAAAAAATGTCTTCTGGTGAAAACCCCATGCTGACGTGACCTTCTGTTCAGGAGGAGTAGCAATAACAAGATTTTTAATATGGTGGCAATATTGGCTGCCTGATTGGCACCATTTTCATTTAGGACCAACCAGACATGATAAGAAATTTTCTTCAGTGAAATTCCATGTTGATATGACTTTCCATTGTGAAGGAGTAGTGATAACAAGATTTTCAAGATCACTGCAGTGGCAACCATATTTAATGACTAAGCGAAATTATTTTCATTTAGGATCAACTAGACATCATAAGATAAGAAGTCTTTTGATGAGACCCCATATTGATACAACTTTCTGTCCAGGAGAAGTAGCAATAACTCTTTTGCACTGCAGTTATAACCACTCTGACTGCAAATCAATGTATGAAAAAGGAACTAGCAATTTACTAGTTTCTGACTTGCATCTGCCCTGGTGTGTGCAATGTTATTCTACCTGGATTTTCCATACTTAGAACATATCTCAAACAGCCGACTCAAAAACTTTAAAGTTTGTTCATGAATGCTAACAGTGCAGATCTATATATGTAGTAATCCTCATGAGTATAAAGTCTAAGTGGCCATTTGTATTTGCTAATGATCATGACTAACAAGTCCCTATAGAAAAAAAATCGAATACTGAAATGTATGTTTTATGAAGCTAAATGTACCTAAAATGAATGCAAATTAAAATGTCCCAATATATACTTAATGAATCTTAAAAATGTACCATGAATGGCACATTATACACCCACTATGTTTAATAGTTCTCTGTGTAGGAGGCACTAGTACGGCATGGTACACTGGAGATTATTGACTAATGGGTTTAAATGACCTCAGCCTTTGGTCAAGGTATGCAGTCTTGAACTAAACTTAATGTGCAGAAAATCAATTATTTTCTAATTAGACTTACCAAGTCTGTGACTGCTGGCCTGTAGAAGCCAGAATCTAAAGGTTTGTTTATTACAGTAACTGCAAGCCATCCAAAAAACATAGTCAAGGAACTTATTCAAGAATAAATGTTGTTCTGTGAAACTAATTTTTATTTGAGCCGCAATAGCCTTGACCTTTGGACTTTTGACCCCCAAATAAATAAGTCTTAACCATAACTCATGCGCAAGCCTTCGCATGTTTTGGTACATGGTAAAAACTTCCAGTTACTCTGCGAAACCCATTTATCCATTTTCTGTGAGTGGCATTCACCTTTGTTCTAACAAATCATTACTATGTTTAAGTTTTCCACAAACTTTGGGTGAAGGTGTACATGGTTGATAATTGAAATATCTGTGCAGAAAGTATTTACATTCTTCAGTCACAGTGACCTTGACCTTTGAACTCAAAAATGAAAGGTTTCATCTTTGCCTCAAGTGCACAAAGTTATCCACAAAGTTTTGGTCCAGACCTGTGATGAATAAGTAATGTTATTGTGCAGAAACCATTTTTCTTTTTGTAGATGATCACCTTGACCTTTTGCCCCTCCAACCGATACACTTTTTCCTTAACCCAAGTGCAGGCCATTCACAAAGATTGGTCCAGGTATGTGATGTAAAACCAATGGTATCATGTAAACACATATTTATTCCTTCTGATATCGTAACACTGACCTCAAAATTTAAAGGCTACTTCCTTACCCGATGTGCAAGCCATCCACAAAGTTTAGTAACTGTAGATGGTGGTGAACTTGGGTTACTGGGTCAAAACCAAAGTGCTAATAGACAGATGGATGGACAACATCATAACATAACAGCGTGTTAAAATTCCCACAAAGCCTGGAAATAATCCCTAATCTCTCTAATCTACATACATCTAACATATATTGTTAAAACTGCCCCAAATAAATACAATTAACAACATTACTCAAACAAGTTGTAAATAATTCTGAATTACTTTTTATTTCTTTTCTAAAAACAAACTGGAAATGAACTAGATTATGATGAACTTGAATACCATGCATCAGTACAGAGAGGCAACAACCATGTGGAAGAGGCATTATTATATAAAATGCATACCTAGCAATTTTCCAACAGTATTAATTTGAAAATAAAATTCACTTCTGGAGGTGATTAGGAATCAAACTTTCTGATGCACCGTTGGATCAAAATTGTTCTTTTGTCATGAGCAAAAAAGCAACAATGTTGCATTTTAAAATGATCTAAACAGACCAAGGTTTGTTCTTGCATAAAAAATAAGTAATAAGTAAACTACCTTATCTTTCTTTACTAGTAAATTTGCCAGGGCATAGTTCATAAGCTTAAGTAAATAAAAAACAAATTCACTTTAGAAACTAAAATAAATTATCTACTCCCAAAGTTTCATAAAGTCATTCATAGATATAATCTGATACATATCAGTTCTATTCAAGATTTTTCAGTGTCACATTTTCATGAATAGTGAAAGGAACTGTTTCAGTTTCTGGAGGCGATTAATTTTTGCAAGGTTGCAGCTTTATCTTGTAGCTCGGGATTGGAATCTTGGCTCAGCGTCAACAATGCTTTTACTATCTCATCCCATGTTTCACTGGACAACACATCATAACTCTCTATATCTGAAACAGACATTATTATTATTATTAATATTAAATCTATACCTGAAACAGACATTATTATTATTATTTATTATTATTATTATTAAATCTATATCTGCAACAGACATTATTATTAGCAACTATTATTATTATACATGTAGCTAACATTGGAAAATATTTCAGAGTTAGAATTCTTTAGCAAGACAACATTCAATAAGTGTTTAAACCAGTTCTTTTGAAAAATTCATGTTTCCATATTTTACCTGCACTTCCACAGTTGTAAAATAATGATAAACGGATCACAGCTGCAACTTTTTCTAAACGAAAATATACTGGAGCTAATGAGAAAAAGAAACAAAATAAGACAGAAAGAAAGATTGATAATATATAAAAATACATAGGATTCAATAGTCTACCTTGGAGTTTGCAAACAATACTGTTAAATAAACTCAAAGCCTCTGTCCGTATCACAGTGTATTTGAGATTGCCTGTAAAAAGGAAAAAAAAAAAAGAAATTATATAATACATACATATAACAAGAGGCCATAATGGACATCAGATTGCTCAATGGCTAACATCAACCTAACTGCCAAATGAAAAAGCAGTTGGCCAAGAAATCTAGGTTGCATTTTGTAAATGTTTCTTTCAAATGCTGTTGATTGCAAGTTTTGATTGCAAGTAATGAATTATTTTAAAGGTTTTTCTGATTCTTCTGTCTTTATCTATATTTAATAGCACATCAGTAACATTTATCCAATACTGAAAAGCATATCTCTGCAAGGACCCTTTGATTTAAAGTTGGTCAAATTATGTCCAGCAATCTTTGAGATAAGAGTTGTGCAAATGTTTTACTGTAAGTAATGATGGCCAGAGGATTGGTAAAATTTGCATAAGTCTGAAAGGCCTTCAAACTAGGTCACTTCTGTAAAAATTTTGTCAAATTCAATTATCTCTAAGTTAATAAAAGTTTTTCTAATTTCAGTAACCACATATTTGATAACAGATCAGCATTATTTGTACAAATTTAAAAGCCCTTCATGCCAGAGAGCTTTCTGTTAAGTCAATATGCATTCTGTTGACAAGTCATTTATACAATTTTCTATTTTAATAATGGTAGCCTTATTTGATAGTAGATCAGCATTTTTGGTACAAACTTGAAAGTCCCCTGTGCCAAGATACATTTAATAAAAAATTTTGGTCAAATTCTGTGGACTGTTGTTTTTAATAGAAGAAATAAATTAATTTTTTTTCTTAAACTGTAGTGATGGACTATCTGATGGCATCATTTGTATAAATTCAGAAAGCCAGTTTTACTTAAATAATTTCTGTGAAAGTTGGTCAAATTCTTTTGAGCAGTTTTTAAGAGGATATATTTAAAATGTCTATTTTAGCAACAGCGACCCTATTTTGATGTTAGATTGGGATCATCTGTACAAATCAGAAAGGCCTTTGTGCCAGGAAGTTGTCAAATTTGGTTTAGTAGATTTTGAAAAGTTGTTTAAGGGTTGTTATAATTTTAAACTGAATGATGGATTGACATCCACTAAACAAATTGAAAGGCCTTAATGGCAAATACTCTAATAAGATCATGTGCAAACTGGACAAGCAGGTTTTGAGAAACTTCTAAGCAATAACTGTGAATGGACAATGGACAACACACATAACCATCAACCCATATAAGATTCTGGACTAGTTCAAGACAAACATTGTCAATGTGCATGCCATACCTGTAGAATCTCAATATGCAATGGAAAATCTCATAGAATTTTCATGGTCTCATTCCTAGAGATCAACTGGTCACCAAAATAACAGACATATTTTTGGTGCAATGATTCTATGGTTATGTTTTGAACATCTTCAAGTTTTTTCATAGGATGTATGCATGAGAAAACCTGCAGATGAAATATATTAAATATCATGTTACAAATTACTGTGTACCTATTCCATACAATCTACAACTTAATATCACTAATTAAAAGTGAAATCAAAGTACAATTTGTTAGCATTTTGTATTGATGTACATTGATAATCATGATCATGGAAGAAATCAAATCACATAGAAGTTACTAAAATTACACAGACTATTTTTTGTCAAATCTTGCAGTCCACGCATCAAAGGAAGGTATTATACAGACTATAATTACACAGTTTCTTTTTCTATTTTATTGATGTCATTGAAATAAGTATCTGTTGTTTTCTTAAGCATAGTAATACTTTATTTTGTAGTATTTTCTAGTTGCCACTGAACCAGTGTTTGGAAAAGTATCCGACGTAAAAAAGCATTTGTCTCTGATCTTCACATTAAAATATCTGCAGTTGTTAGTTCTGAGGATTTAATAAGATTGCCCTGCTTTGATGGCATAAGTCACTATGACATGATATTTTATCATGGATGATAAAACCTGGAAAGTAGGTCTCAGTGGCACCATTTATTTAAAGACACATTCATGTTGTCACTTTGTTGGTAATAGGTTGATAATTGGAATTACTGCTTCTGTGACCTAAGTGATTAGAGTGTCTGCCTCGGACTTGGGAGGTTGCAGGTTCCAACCCTGGCCGAGTCATACCAAAACTTATAAAAATGGTACAAGCAGCTACCTTGCTTTGTGCTCAGCATGACTGGTTGGCCTAGTGTCAGGATAATGTTACTGGGTGTGACATGATGCTACATGTCTGCAGCATGATGCCCCAGTGCTAGACATCACTATCTGCTGACATCATAGTGATATGACTTAAATTGTGAAAGCTATGTTTAAATTCCAAACAAGCTCACACATGCAGAATTGGAATCAGAGCTCAGATACAAATTTTAAATAATGTTGAATGAGTCCTGGAAAGTGAGTCACACTTTTTTGTATCTGTAATAGGATGACCACTGGGTCATCTCTCCCAAGGCCACCCTACAAAGATTTTGAGTTATCAGATAATCTAGGAACAATAAACATGCTATACAGACAAGGGGAAAAAAGAACACATGTATACACACACATGTATACAGTATGCACTCTTGTTAGGTACATAATTTTGATACACAAAGTCAAGAATACAAGGTCTATCCAGTTGACACAGGCTTTTGTGATATCATACTTTTCTTCTTCTTCTTCCCACCACCCAAATAAAAAAAATAACCAACAGCAAGAATGTTAGTGGCACATTATATACCCACATTATGTTTAATAATCTCTTATGTATACACACAGAATTTTTGTAATGAACTACTTGTGATCCCTAAAGGTCACCGGCCATACTCCAACATTTTTCTTTTTACATCAGATTTGCATTACATGATT
>JAECUM010019374.1:0-47874 GCA_016617855.1 Megalonaias nervosa | reverse complement strand
TGGAATAGATTCTGAATAGTACTATCCTCGCATAAGGTCTGTTTAGTACTCTTTTGGCATAGAGTCTGATTAATTCTATCTTGGTATACACTCTGATTGTTACTATTTTGGTAGAGAATCTGATTAGTACTATTTTGGTACAGACTCTGATTAGTACTGTTTTGGTATAGACTCTGATTAGTACTCATTTTTATAGAGTCTGAGTAGTACTTTTTTGGTATCTTTTCTGAATAGTACTATTTTGGTATAGAGTCTGATTAGTACTATTTTGGTATAGAGTCTGATTAGTACTATTTTGGTATAGAGTCTGATTTTTGGTATAGAGTCTGATTAGTACTATTTTGGTAGAGAGTCTGATTAGTACTATTTTGGTATAGAGACTGGTTAATACTATTTTGGTATAGAGTCTGATTAGGACTATTTTGGTATAGAGTGTGGTTAGTACTGTTTTTGAATAGACTCTGATTAGTTCTACTTTGGTATAGAGACTGGTTAATACTATTTTGGTATAGAGTCTGTTTAGTACTATTTTGGTATAGAGTGTGGTTAGTACTGTTTTGGAATAGACTCTGATAAGTTCTACTTTGGTGTAGAGTCTGATTAATGCTACTTTGGTATATAGTCTGGTTAGTACTATTTTGGTATTGAGTCTTCTTAGTATTAATTTGGTATAGACTCTGATTAGTACTATTTTGGTATAGAGTCTGATTAGTACTATTTTGGAATAGGGTCTGTTTAGTACTATGTTGGTATCGAGTCTTCTTTGTATTATTTTGCTATAGGGTCTCCTTACTATTATTTTGGTATAGATTCTGATTAGTACTATTTTGGTATAGAGTCAGGTTAGTACTATTTAGGTATTGACTCTGATTAGCATTAATTTGGAATAGATTCTGAATAGTACTATCCTCGCATAAGGTCTGTTTAGTACTCTTTTGGCATAGAGTCTGATTAATTCTATCTTGGTATACACTCTGATTGTTACTATTTTGGTAGAGAATCTGATTAGTACTATTTTGGTACAGACTCTGATTAGTACTGTTTTGGTATAGACTCTGATTAGTACTCATTTTTATAGAGTCTGAGTAGTACTATTTTGGTATCTTTTCTGAATAGTACCATTTTGGTATAGAGTCTGATTAGTACTATTTTGGTATAGAGTCTGATTAGTACTATTTTGGTATAGAGTCTGATTTTTGGTATAGAGTCTGATTAGTACTATTTTGGTAGAGAGTCTGATTAGTACTATTTTGGTATAGAGACTGGTTAATACTATTTTGGTATAGAGTCTGATTAGGACTATTTTGGTATAGAGTATGGTTAGTACTGTTTTTGAATAGACTCTGATTAGTTCTACTTTGGTTTAGAGACTGGTTAATACTATTTTGGTATAGAGTCTGATTTTTGGTATAGAGTCTGATTAGTACTATTTTGGTAGAGAGTCTGATTAGTACTATTTTGGTATAGAGACTGGTTAATACTATTTTGGTATAGAGTCTGATTAGGACTATTTTGGTATAGAGTGTGGTTAGTACTGTTTTGGAATAGACTCTGATTAGTTCTACTTTGGTGTAGAGTCTGATTAATGCTACTTTGGTATATAGTCTGGTTAGTACTATTTTGGTATTGAGTCTTGTTAGTATTAATTTGGTATAGACTCTGATTAGTACTATTTTGGTATAGAGTCTGATTAGTACTATTTTGGAATAGGGTCTGTTTAGTACTATGTTGGTATAGAGTCTTCTTTGTATTATTTTGCTATAGGGTCTCCTTACTATTATTTTGGTATAGATTCTGATTAGTACTATTTTGGTATAGAGTCAGGTTAGTACTATTTAGGTATTGACTCTGATTAGCATTAATTTGGAATAGATTCTGAATAGTACTATCCTCGCATAAGGTCTGTTTAGTACTCTTTTGGCATAGAGTCTGATTAATTCTATCTTGGTATACACTCTGATTGTTACTATTTTGGTAGAGAATCTGATTAGTACTATTTTGGTACAGACTCTGATTAGTACTGTTTTGGAATAGACTCTGATTAGTACTCATTTTTATTGAGTCTGCGTTGTACTATTTTGGTATCTTTTCTGAATAGTACTATTTTCGTATAGACTCTCATTAGTACTATTTTGGTATAGAGTATGATTAGTGTTATTTTGGTAGAGACTTTGATTATTACTAAATTGGTATAGACTGATTGGTACTGTTTTGGTATAGACCCTGATTAGTACTCATTTGTTATTGAGTCTGATTTGTACTATTTTGGTATAGAGTCTGATTAGTACTATTTTGGTATAGAGTCTGGTTAGTGCAATTTTGGTGTAGAGTATGGTTAGTACTATTTTGGTATAGGGTCTGGTTAGTTCTATTTTAGTATGGACTCTGGTTAGTACTGTTGGGTATAGAGTCCGATTGGCACTATTTTGGTATTGAGTCTGATTAGTACTATTTTGGTATAAAGTATCATTAGTGCTATTTTGGTATAGAGTCTGATTAGTACTGTTTTGGTATAGAGTATGATTAGTACTATTTTGGTATAGAGTCTGATTACTACTATTTTGGTATAGAGTCTGATTAGTACTATTTTTGTATATACTCTGATTAGTACTATTTTGGTATTGAGTCTGATTAGTACTATTTTGGTATAGAGTATGATTATTACTATTTTGGTATGGAGTCCACTTAGTATTATTTTGGTATACACTGATTAGTACTATTTTGGTATAGAGTCTGATTAGTACAATTTTGGTATAGAATCTGATTAGTACTATTTTCGTATAGACTCTGATTTGTATTATTTTTGTGCAGACCCTGATTAGAACTATTTTGTGATAGAGTCTGAGTAGTACTATTTTGGTGTAGATCCTGATTACTACTGTTTTGGTGGAGAATCTGATTAGTACTCATTTGGTATAGTGTCTGAGTAGTACTATTTTGGTATAGGGTCTGATTAGTACTATTTTGGTACAGATTCTGATTAGTACTATTTTGGTTTAGGGTCTGATTAGTACTCTTTTGGTATAGATTCTGGTTAGTGCTATTTTGGGATAAAGTCTGATTAGTACTATTTTGGTATAGAGTCTGATTAGTACTGTTTTGTTATAGAGTATGATCAGTGCTATTTTTTTTTAGAGTCCGATTAGTGCTATTTTCTAATTGAGTCTGATTAGTTCTATTTTGGTATAGACTCTGATTAGTACTATTTTGGTATTGAGTCTGATCAGTTCTATTTTGGTATAGACTCTGATTAGTACTATTTTGGTATTGAGTATGGTTAGATCTGTTTTGGTATAGACTCTGATTAGTTCTACTTTGGTATAGAGTATGGTTAGGACTATTTTGGTATAAGGTCTGAATAGTACTATTTTGGTAGAGACTCTGATTAGTACTAATTTGGTATAGACTCTGATTAGTACTGTTTTGGTATAGACTCTGATTGGTACTATTTTGGTATAGAGTCTGACTAGTACTATTTTGGTATAGAGGCTGATTAGTGCTATTTTGGTATAGAGTCTGATTAGTACTATTTTTATATAGAGTCTGATTAGTACTATTTTGGTATAGACTATGATTAGTACTATGTTGGCATAATGTCTGTGTAGTACTCTTTTGGTATAGAGTCTGATTAGTACTGTTTTGGTATAGACTCTGGGTAGTACTATTTGGTATAAACTCTGATTAGCACTATCTTGGCATAAGGTTTGTTTCGAACTCTTTTGGTATAGAGTCTGATTAGTACTATCTTGGTATAGAGTATGATTAGTACTATTTTGGTACAGAGTCTGATTAGTACTATTTTGGTATAGACTCTAATTAGTACTCTTTTGGTATAGAGTCTGGTTAATGCTATTTTGGTATAGAGTCTGATTAGTACTATTTTGGTATAGACTCTGATTAGTACTCATTTGGTACTGTTGCTGAGT
Organism: Megalonaias nervosa; assembly: GCA_016617855.1. NCBI lineage: Eukaryota > Metazoa > Mollusca > Bivalvia > Unionida > Unionidae > Megalonaias > Megalonaias nervosa. The sequence goes on along the minus strand of JAECUM010019374.1, from coordinate 43,948 downwards.
AGAACTATTTTGGTATAGATTCTGATGGGTAGTATTTTGTTATAGATTCTTATTAGTACTGTTTTGGTATAGACTCTGATTACTTCTTCTTTGGTACAGAGTGTGATTAGTACTAATTTGGGATAGACTCTGATTAGTACTATTCTCGTATAGAGTCTGATTAGTACTATTATGGTGTAGAGTATGATTAGTACTATTTTGGTATAGAGTCCGATTAGTACTATTTTGCCCTAGAGTCTGATTAGTATTAACATGGTGTAGAATATCGTTAGTTATATTTTGCTACGGGGTCTGATTAGTTCTATTTTGGTATAGACTCTGATTAGTGCTATTTTGGTATAGAGTGTGATTAGTACTGTTAAGGTAGACACTCTGATTAGTACTGATTTGGTAAAGATTCTGACTAGTACTACTTTGGTATAGAGTCTGATTAGTACTATTCTGGTATAGAGTCTGATTAGTACTATTTTGTTATTAGTCAGATTAGTACTATTTTGGTATAGAGTCTGATTAGAACTGTTTTGGTATAGAGTATGATTAGTACTATTTTGGTATAGAGACTGGTTAATACCATTTTGGTATAGAGTCTGATTAGGACTATTTTGGTATAGAGTGTGGTTAGTACTGTTTTTGAATAGACTCTGATTAGTTCTACTTTGGTATATAGACTGGTTAATACTATTTTGGTATAGAGTCTGTTTAGTACTATTTTGGTATAGAGTGTGGTTAGTATTGTTTTGGAACAGACTCTGATTAGTTCTACTTTGGTGTAGAGTCTGATTAATGCTATTTTGGTATAGAGTCTGGTTAGTACTATTTTGGTATAGAGTCTGATTAGTACTATTTTGGAATAGGGTCTGTTTAGTTCTAGGTTGGTATAGAGTCTTCTTTGTATTATTTTGCTATAGGGTCTCCATTCTATTATTTTGGTATAGAATCTGATTAGTACTATTTTGGTATAGAGTCCGGTTAGTACTATTTTGGTATTGACTCTGATTAGGATTAATTTGGAATAGATTCTGAATAGTACTATCGTCGCATAAGGTCTGTTTAGTACTCTTTTGGCATAGAGTCTGATTAATTCTATCTTGGTATAAACTCTGATTGTTACTATTTTGGTAGAGAATCTGATTAGTACTATTTTGGTATAGAGTCTGATTAGTACAATTTTGGTATAGAATCTGATTAGTACTATTTTCGTATAGAATCTGATTTGTATTATTTTTGTGCAGACCCTGATTAGAACTATTTTGTGATAGAGTCTGAGTAGTACTATTTTGGTGTAGATCCTGATTACTACTGTTTTGGTGGAGAATCTGATTAGTACTCATTTGGTATAGTGTCTGAGTAGTACTATTTTGGTATAGGGTCTGATTAGTACTATTTTGGTACAGATTCTGATTAGTACTATTTTGGTTTAGGGTCTGATTAATACTCTTTTGGTATAGATTCTGGTTAGTGCTATTTTGGGATCAAGTCTGATTAGTACTATTTTGGTATAGAGTCTGATTAGTACTGTTTTGTTATAGAGTATGATCAGTGCTATTTTTTTTTAGAGTCCGATTAGTGCTATTTTCTAATTGAGTCTGATTAGTTCTATTTTGGTATAGACTTTGATTAGTACTATTTTGGTATTGAGTCTGATCAGTTCTATTTTGGTATAGACTCTGATTAGTACTATTTTCGTATTGAGTCCGATTAGTACTATTTTGGTATAGAGGATGATTAGTACTATTTTGGTATTGAGTCTCATTAGTAGTATTTGGGTATTGTGTATGATTGGAAATATTTTGGTATAGAGTCTGATTAGTACTATTTCTGCATAGAGTCTGATTATTACTATCTTGGCATGAGGTCTGTTTAGTACTCTTTTCGGATGGACTCTGCTTGGTACTATCTTGGTATAGAGTTTGATTAGTACTGTTTTGGTATAGACTCTGGTTAGTACTATTTTGATATAGACTCTAATTAGTACTATTTTGTTATAGAGTCTGGTTAATACTATTTTGGTATAGAGTTTGATTAGTACTATTTTGGTATAAAGTATATTTAGTACTGTTTTGGTATTGACTATGATTAGTTCTACTTTGGTACAGAGTCTGATTAGTACTAATTTGGTATAAATTCTGATTAGTACTATCTTGGCATAAGGTCTGTTTAGTACTCTTTTGGCATAGTGTCTGATTAACACTATCTTGGTATAGACTCTGATTAGTACTATTTTGGTGGAGACTCTGATTAGTACTATCTTCGTATAGACTCTGATTAGCACTGTTTTGGTATATCCTCTGATTAGTACCCACTTTTTATAGAGTCTGATTAGTACCATTTTTTTAATTCTATAATGAATAGTACTATTTTGGAATAGACTCTAATTAGTACTAATTTGGTATAGAGTATGATTAGTACTATTTTGGTAGAGACTATGATTAGTACTAATTTGGTATAGACTCTGATTAGTACAGTTTTGGTATTGACTCTGATTGGTACTATTTTGGTATAGAATCTGATTTGTACTATTATGATGTAGAGTATAATTAATACTATTTTTGTATAGTCTGATTAGTACTATTTTGCCCTAGAGTCTGATTAGTATTATCATGGTGTAGAATATCATTAGTAATATTTTGCTACGGGGTCTGATTAGTACTATTTTGGTATAGACTCTGATTGATACTATTTTGGTAAAGAGTCTGATTAGTACTTTTTTGGTATAGAGTATCATTAGTTCTATCTTGGTATAGACTCTGATTAGTACTAGTTTGGTGAAGAGTCTGATTAGTACTATTTTGGTATACAGTATGATTAGAACTATTTTGGTATAGACTTTGATTAGTATTATTTTGGGATAGACTCTGATTAGTAATATTTTGATATAGAGTATAATTAATACTACTTTGGTAGAAACTCTGATTAGAACTATTTTGGTATAGGGTATGAATAGTACTACATTGATAGAGACTCTGATTAGAACTATTTTGGTAGAGACTCTGATTAGAACTATTTTGGTTTAGAGTATGATTAGTACTAGTTTGGTAGGGACTCTGATTAGAACTAATTTGGTATAGAATAGGATTAGTTTTATTTTGGTATAGACTCTGATTAGTACTTTATTGGTATACACTCTATTATCATTTTGGTATAGACTCTGATTAGTACTATATAGGTGTAGGGTATGATTAGTACTATTTTGGTATAGAGTTTGGTTAGTACTATTTTCGTAAAGAGTCTGATTAGTAATATTTTGTTATAGAGTCTGATTAGTACTATTTTGGTATAGGCTCTGATTAGTACTATATTGATATAGAGTATGACTAGTACTATTTTTGTATAGAGCCTGATTAGTACTATCTTGGTATAGACTCTGATTGGTACTGTTTTGGTACAGAGCGTGATTAGTACTATTTTGGTATAGAGTCTGATTAGTACTATATTGGTAAAAACTGATTTTTACTATGTTGGTGCAGACTGACTAGTATTATTTTGGCGTAGAGTCTGATTTGTATTATTTTGGTATCGACTCTGGTTAGTATTATTTTGGTAGAGTCTGATTAGTACTATCTTGGTTTAGAGTATGATTAGTACTATTTTGGCACATATTGACTAGTACTATTTAGGTACAGAACCTGCTTAGTACTATTTTGGTATAGAGTCTGATTAGTACTGTTTTGGTATAGAGTATGATTAGTGCTATTTTGGTATAGAGTCTGATTAGTGCCCTTTGGTGTAGAGTATGATTAGTACTATTTTGGTACTCACTCTGATTAGTACTATTTCAGTATTGAGTCTGATTAGTACTATTTAGGTTTAGAGTAATATTAGTACTATTTTGGTATTGAGTCTGATTAGTACGATTTTGATATGGTGTATGATTAATACTATTTTGGTATAGAGTCTCATTAGTACTATCTTGGAATAGACTCTGATTAGTACTATCTTGGCATAAGGTCTGTTTAGTACTCGTTTGTTATAGTGTTTGAATAGTACTATCTTGGTATATAGTCTTTCTAGTACTATTTTGGTATAGAATCTAATTAGTACTAATTTGGTACAGAGTCTGGTTAATTCTATTTTGGTATAGAGTCTGATTAGTATTATTTTGGTATAGCATCTGATTAGAAATATTTTGTTATACAGTCTGATTAGTGCTATTTTGGTATATTGTATGATTGATACTATTTTGGTATAGAGTCTGATTAATACTATTTTGCTATAGAGACTGATTAGTACTATTTTGGTATAGACTCTGATTAGTACAACTTTATTATAGAGTCTGATTAGTATTATTTTGGAATAGACTCTACTTAGTAATATTTTGGTAGAGTGTGGTTACTTAAATTTTGATATAGGGTCTGATTAGTACTATTTTGGTATTGAGTATGGTTAGATCTGTTTTGGTATAGACTCTGATTAGTTCTACTTTGGTATAGAGTATGGTTAGGACTATTTTGGTATAAGGTCTGAATAGTACTATTTTGGTAGAGACTCTGATTAGTACTAATTTGGTATAGACTCTGATTAGTACTGTTTTGGTATAGACTCTGATTGGTACTATTTTGGTATAGAGTCTGACTAGTACTATTTTGGTATAGAGTCTGATTAGTGCTATTTTGGTATAGAGTCTGATTAGTACTATTTTTATATAGAGTCTGATTAGTACTATTTTGGTATAGACTATGATTAGTACTATGTTGGTATAGACTCTGGGTAGTACTATTTGGTATAAACTCTGATTAGCACTATCTTGGCATAAGGTCTGTTTCGAACTCTTTTGGTATAGAGTCTGATTAGTACTATCTTGGTTTAGAGTATGATTAGTACTATTTTGGTACAGAGTCTGATTAGTACTATTTTGGTATAGACTCTAATTAGTACTCTTTTGGTATAGAGTCTGGTTAATGCTATTTTGGTATAGAGTCTGATTAGTACTATTTTGGTATAGACTCTAATTAGTACTCTTTTGGTATAGAGTCTGGTTAATGCTATTTTGGTATAGAGTCTGATTAGTACTATTTTGGTATAGACTCTGATTAGTACTCATTTGGTACTGTTGCTGAGTATAACTATTTTGGTATAGAGTCTGATGGGTAGTATTTTGTTATAGAGTCTTATTAGTACTGTTTTGGTATAGACTCTGATTACTTCTTCTTTGGTACAGAGTGTGATTAGTACTAATTTGGGATAGACTCTGATTGGTACTATTCTCGTATAGAGTCTGATTAGTACTATTATGGTGTAGAGTATGATTAGTTCTATTTTGGTATAGAGTCCGATTAGTACTATTTTGCCCTAGAGTCTGATTAGTATTAACATGGTGTAGAATATCGTTAGTTATATTTTGCTACGGGGTCTGATTAGTTCTATTTTGGTATAGACTCTGATTAGTGCTATTTTGGTATACAGTATGATTAGTACTGTTTTGGTAGACACTCTGATTAGTACTGATTTGGTAAAGATTCTGACTAGTACTACTTTGGTATATAGTCTGATTAGTACTATTCTGGTATAGAGTCTGATTAGTACTATTTTGTTATTAGTCAGATTAGTACTATTTTGGTATAGAGTCTGATTAGAACTGTTTTGGTATAGAGTATGATTAGTACTATTTTGGTATAGAGACTGGTTAATACTATTTTGGTATAGAGTCTGATTAGGACTATTTTGGTATAGAGTGTGGTTAGTACTGTTTTTGCATAGACTCTGATTAGTTCTACTTCGGTATATAGACTGGTTAATACTATTTTGGTATAGAGTCTGTTTAGTACTATTTTGGTATAGAGTGTGGTTAGTATTGTTTTAGAATAGACTCTGATTAGTTCTACTTTGGTGTAGAGTCTGATTAATGCTATTTTGGTATAGTGTCTGGTTAGTACTATTTTGGTATAGAGTCTGATTAGTACTATTTTGGAATAGGGTCTGTTTAGTACTATGTTGGTATAGAGTCTTCTTTGTATTATTTTGCTATAGGGTCTCCATTCTATTATTTTGGTATAGAGTCTGATTAGAACTATTTTGGTATAGAGTCAGGTTAGTACTATTTTGGTATTGACTCTGATTAGGATTAATTTGGAATAGATTCTGAATAGTACTATCGTCGCATAAGGTCTGTTTAGTACTCTTTTGGCATAGAGTCTGATTAATTATATCTTGGTATAAACTCTGATTGTTACTATTTTGGTAGAGAATCTGATTAGTACTATTTTGGTATAGAGTCTGATTACTACTATATTGATATATAGTGTGACTAGTGCTATTTTTGAATAGAGCCTGATTAGTACTATCTTGGTATAGACTCTGATTGGTACTGTTTTGGTACAGAGCGTGATTAGTACTATTTTGGTATAGAGTCTGATTAGTACTATATTGGTAAAAACTGATTTTTACTATTTTTGGTGCATACTGACTAGTATTATTTTGTCATAGAGTCTGATTTGTATTATTTTGGTATCGACTCTGGTTAGTATTATTTTGGTAGAGTCTGATTAGTACTATCTTGTTTCAGAGTATGGTTAGTACTATTTGGCACATATTGATTAGTACTATTTAGGTATAGAACCTGCTTAGTACTATTTTGGTATAGAGTCTGATTAGTACTGTTTTGGTATAGAGTATGATTAGTGCTATTTTGGTATAGAGTCTGATTAGTGCCCTTTGGTGTAGAGTATGATTAGTACTATTTTGGTACTGACTCTGATTAGTACTATTTCAGTATTGAGTCTGATTAGTACTATTTTGTTTTAGAGTATGATTAGTACTATTTTGGTATTGAGTCTGATTAGTACGATTTTGATATGGTGTATGATTAGTACTATTTTGGTATAGAGTCTGATTAGTACTATCTTGGAATAGACTCTGATTAGTACTATCTTGGCATAAGGTCTGTTTAGTACTCGTTTGTTATAGTGTTTGAATAGTACTATCTTGGTATAGAGTCTTTCTAGTACTATTTTGGTATAGAATCTAATTAGTCCTAATTTGGTACAGAGTCTGGTTAATTCTATTTTGGTATAGAGTCTGATTAGTATTATTTTGGTATAGAATCTGATTAAAATATTTTATTATACAGTCTGATTAGTGCTATTTTGGTATATTGTATGATTCATACTATTTTGGTATAGAGTCTGATTAGTACTATATTGGTAAAAACTGATTTTTACTATTTTGGTGCATACTGACTAGTATTATTTTGGCATAGAGTCTGATTTGTATTATTTTGGTATCGACTCTGGTTAGTATTATTTTGGTAGAGTCTGATTAGTACTATCTTGGTTTAGAGTATGGTTAGTACTATTTGACACATATTGATTAGTACTATTTAGGTATAGAACCTGCTTAGTACTATTTTGGTATAGAGTCTGATTAGTACTGTTTTGGTATAGAGTATGATTAGTGCTATTTTGGTATAGAGTCTGATTAGTGCCCTTTGCTGTAGAGTATGACTAGTACTATTTTGGTACTGACTCTGATTAGTACTATTTCAGTATTGAGTCTGATTAGTACTATTTTGGTTTAGAGTATGATTAGTACTATTTTGGTATTGAGTCTGATTAGTACGATTTTGATATGGTGTATGATTAGTACTATTTTGGTATAGAGTCTGATTAGTACTATCTTGGAATAGACTCTGATTAGTACTATCTTGGCATAAGGTCTGTTTAGTACTCGTTTGTTATAGTGTTTGAATAGTACTATCTTGGTATAGAGTCTTTCTAGTACTATTTTGGTATAGAATCTAATTAGTACTATTTTGGTACAGAGTCTGGTTAATTCTATTTTGGTATAGAGTCTGATTAGTATTATTTTGGTATAGAATCTGATTAGAAATATTTTGTTATACAGTCTGATTAGTGCTATTTTGGTATATTGTATGATTCATACTATTTTGGTATAGAGTCTGATTAATACTATTTTGGTATAGAGACTGATTAGTACTATTTTGGTATAGGCTCTGATTAGTACTACTTTATTATAGAGTCTGATTAGTATTATTTTGAAATAGACTCTACTTAGTTATATTTTGGTATAGTGTGGTTACTTAAATTTTGATATAGAGTCTGATTAGTACAATTTTGGTAGAGAGTCTCATTAGTACTATTTTGGTATAGAGACTGGTTAATACTATTTTGGTACAGAGTATGATTAGGACTATTTTGGTATAGAGTGTGGTTAATACAATTCTGGTATAAGGTCTGAATAGTACTATTTTGGTAGAGACTCAGATTAGTACTAATTTGGTATAGACTCTGATTAGTACTGTTTTGGTACAGACTCTGATCAGTACTATTTTGGTATAGAGTCTGACTAGTACTATATTGGTATAGAGTCTGATTAGTACTATTTTGGAATAGAGTCTGATTAGTAAAATTTTTATATAGAGTCTGATTAGTACTATTTTGGTATAGACTATGATTAGTACTATCTTGGCATAATGTCTTTGTAGTACTCTTTTGGTATATAGTCTGATTAGTACTGATTTGGTATAGACTCTGGGTAGTACTATTTGGTATAAACTCTGATTAGTACTATCTTGGCATAAGGTCTGTTTCGAAATCTTTTGGTATAGAGTCTGATTAGTACTATCTTGGTATAGAGTATGATTAGTACTATTTTGGTACAGAGTCTGATTATTACTATTTTGGTATAGACTCTAATTAGTACTATTTTGGTATAGAGTCTGGTTAATGCTATTTTGGTAAAGAGTCTGATTAGTACTATTTTGGTATAGACTCTGATTAGTACTCATTTATTACTGTTGCTGAGTAGAACTATTTTGGTATAGAGTCTGATTGGTAGTATTTTGTTATAGAGTCTTATTAGTACTGTTTTGGTATAGACTCTGATTACTTCTTCTTTGGTACAGAGTGTGATTAGTACTATTTTGGGATAGTCTCTGATTAGTACTATTTTGGTATAGAGTCTGATTAGTACTAGTATGGTGTAGAGTATGATTAGTACTATTTTGGTATAGAGTGTGATTAGTAGTATTTTGCCCTAGAGGCTGATTAGTATTATCATGGTGTAGAATATCGTTAATTATATGTTGCTACGGGGTCTGATCAGTACTAATTTGGTATATACTCTGATTAGTGCTATTTTGGTATATAGTAGGATTAGTACTATTTTGGTAGACACTCTGATTAGTACTGATTTGGTAAAGACTCTGACTAGTACTACTTTGGTATAGAGTCTGTTTAGTACTATTCCGGTATAGAGTCTGATTAGTACTATTTTGGTATTGAGTCAGATTAGTACTATTTTGGTATAGAGTCTGATTAGTACTGTTTTGGTATAGAGTATGATTAGTTGAATTTTGTTATTGAGTCTTATACATAAGATTTTGGTATGGTCTATGATTAGTACTATTTTGGTATAGAGTCTGATTTTTGGTATAGAGTCTGATTAATACTATTTTGGTATAGAGTCTGATTTTTGGTATAGAGTCTGATTAGTACTATTTTGGTAGAGAGTCTCATTAGTACTATTTTGGTATAGAGACTGGTTAATACTATTTTGGTACAGAGTATGATTAGGACTATTTTGGTATAGAGTGTGGTTAGTACTGTTTTTGAATAGACTCTGATTAGTTCTACTTTGGTATAGAGACTGGTTAATACTATTTTGGTATAGAGTGTGTTTAGTACTATTTTGGTATGGAGTGTGGTTAGTACTGTTTTGGAATAGACTCTGATTAGTTCTACTTTGGTGTAGAGTCCGATTAATGCTATTTTGGTATAGAGTATTCTTAGTATTAATTTGGTATAGACTCTAATTAGTACTATTTTGATATAGAGTCTGATTAGTACTATTTTGGAAAAGGGTCTGTTTAGTACTATGTTGGTATAGAGTCTTCTTTGTATTATTTTGCTATAGGGTCTCCTTACTATTATTTTGGTATAGAGTTTGGTTAGTACTATTTTCGTATAGAGTCTGATTAGTAGTATTTTGGTATAGAGTCTGATTAGTACTATTTTGGTATAGAATCTGATTTGTACTATCTTGATATAGAGTATGCCTAGTACTTTTTTTGAACAGAGCCTGATTAGTACTATCTTGGTATAGACTCTGATTAGTACTGTTTTGGTATAGAGTCTGATTAGTACTATATTGGTAAAAACTGATTTTTACTATTTTGGTGCATACTGACTAGTATTATTTTGGCATAGAGTCTGATTTGTATTATTTTGGTATCGACTCTGGTTAGTATTATTTTGGTAGAGTCTGATTAGTACTATCTTGGTTTAGAGTATGATTAGTACTATTTGGCACATATTGATTAGTACTATTTAGGAATGGAACCTGCTTAGTACTATTTTGGTATTGAGTCTGATTGGTACTATTTTGGTATAAAGTATCATTAGTGCTATTTTGGTATAGAGTCTGATTAGTGCCCTTTGGTGTAGAGTATGATTAGTACTATTTTGGTATTGACTCTGATTAGTACTATTTCAGTATTGATTCTGATCAGTACTATATTGGTTTAGAGTATGATTAGTACTATTTTGGTATTGAGTCTGATTAGTACGATTTTGATATGGTGTATGATTAGTACTATTTTGGTATAGAGTCTGATTAGTACTATCTTGGAAGAGACTCTGATTAGTATTATCTTGGCATCAGGTCTGTTTAATACTCGTTTGTTATGGTGTTTGAATAGTACTATCTTGGTATAGAGTCTTTCTAGTACTATTTTGGTATAGAATCTAATTAGTACTATTTTGGTACAGTGTCTGGTTAATTCTATTTTGGTATAGAGTCTGATCAGTATTTTTTTGGTATAGAATCTGGTTAGAAATATTTTGTTATAGAGTCTGATTAGTGCTATTTTGGTATATTGTATGATTCATGCTATTTTGGTATAGAGTCTGATTAGTACTCACTTTTTATAGAGTCTGATTAGTACCATTTTTTTATCTATTCTGAATAGTACTATTTTGGTATAGACTCTGATTAGTACTATTTTGGTATAGAGTATGTTTAGTACTGTTTTGGTATAGACTCTGATTAGTACTCATTTGGTACTGTTGCTGAGTAGAACTATTTTGGTATAGAGTCTGATTGGTAGTATTTTGTTATAGAATCTTATTAGTACTGTTTTGGTATAGACTCTGATTAGTTCTACTTTGGTACAGAGTGTGATTAGTGCTATTTTGGGATAGACTCTGATTAGTACTATTTTGGTATAGAGTCTGATTAGTACTATTATGGTGTAGAGTATGATTAGTATTATTTTGGTATAGAGTCCGATCAGTACTATTTTGCCCTAGAGTCTGATTAGTATTATCATGGTGTAGAATCTCATTAGTTATATTATGCTACGGGGTCTGATTAGTACTATTTTGGTATAGACTCTGATTAGTGCTATTTTGGTATAGAGAATGATTAGTACTATTCTTGTAGACACTCTGATTAGTACTGATTTGGCAAAGACTCTGACTAGTACTACTTTGGAATAGAGTCTGATTAGTACTATTCTGGTATAGAGTCTGATTAGTACTATTTTGGTATTGAGTCAGATTCGTACTATTTTGGTAGAGAGTTTGATTAGTACTGTTTTCGTACAGAGTATGATTCGTTCTATTTTGTTATTGAGTCTTATTAGTAGGATTTTGGTATGGTGTATGATTAGTACTATTTTGGTATAGAGTCTCATTTTGGGAATAGAGTCTAATTAGTACTATTTTGGTATAGAGTCTGATTTTTGGTATAGTGTCTGATTAGTGCTATTTTGGTAGAGAGTCTGATTAGTACTATTTGGTATAGAGACTGGTTAATACTATTTTGGTATAGAGTCTGATTAGGACTATTTTGGTATAGAGTGTGGTTAGTACTGTTTTAGAATAGACTCTGATTAGTTCTACTTTGGTATAGAGTCTGATTAATACTATTTTGGTATAGAGTCTGGTTAGTACTATTTTGATATGGAGTCTGATTAGTACTAATTTGGCATAGATTCTGATTAGAACTATCTTGGCATAAGGTCTGTTTAGTACTCTTTTGGCATAGTGTCTGATTAATACTATCCTGGTATAGACTCTGATTAGTACTATTTTGGTGGAGACTCTGATTAGTACTATTTTGATACGAACTCTGATTAGTACTGATTTGGTATAGAGTCTGATTAGTAATATTTTGGTATAGAGGATGATTAGTACTATTTTGGTATAGAGTCTGATTAGAACTATTTTGGCATAGAGACTGGTTAATACTATTTTGGTATAGAGACTGATTAGTACTATTTTAGTATAGAGTGTGGTTAGTACTGTTTTGGAAAAGACTCTGATTAGTTCTACTTTGGTGTAGAGTCTGATTAGTGCTATTTTGGTATAGAGTCTGTTTAGTACTATTTTGGTATTGAGTCTGATTAGTGCTATTTTGGTAAAGATTCTGATTAATACTATTTTGGTATAGAGTCTGATTAGTACTATTTTGGTATAAAGTGTGATTAGTACTATATTGGTATAGAGTATTCTTAGTATTAATTTGGTATAGACTCTGATTAGTACTATTTTGGTATAGAGTCTGATTAGTACTATTTTGGAGTCTGATTAATTCTATCTTTATTATACATTCTGATTATTGCTATTTTGGGAGAGAATCTGATTAGTACTATTTTGGTACAGACTCTGATTAGTACTGTTTTGGTAAAGACTCTTATTAGTACTCATTTTTATAGAGTCTGAGTAGTGCTATTTTGGTATCTTTTCTGAATAGTACTATTTTCGTATAGACTCTCATTAGTACTATTTTGGTATAGACTATGATTAGTACTATTTTGGTAGAGACTTTGATTATTACTAATTGGTATAGACTGATTGGTACTGTTTTGGTATAGACCCTGAGTAGTACTCATTTGTTATTGAGTCTAATTTGTACTATTTTGGTATAGAGTCCGATTAGTGCTATTTTGGTATAGAGTATATTTAGTACTGTTTTGGTATTGACTCTGATTAGTTCTACTTTGGTATAGAGTCTGATTAGTAATATTTTGGTATAGAGTCTTTTTAGTGCTATTTTGCTATAGAGTCTGATTAGTAATAATTTGGTGTAGATTCTGATTAGTACTATCTTGGCATAAGGTCTGTTTAGTACTCTTTTGGCATAGTGTCTGATTAACACTATCTTGGTATAGACTCTGATTAGTACTATTTTGATAGAGACTCTGATTAGTACTATGTTTGTATAGACTCTGATTAGTAATGTTTTGGTATAGAGTCTGATTAGTACTCACTTTTTATAGAGTCTGATTAGTACCATTTTTTTATCTTTTCTGAATAGTACTATTTTGGTATAGACTCTGATTAGTACTATTTTGGAATAGAGTATGATTAGTACTGTTTTGGTATGGACTCTGATTAGTACTCATTTGTTACTGTTGCTGAGTAGAACTATTTTGGTATATAGTCTGATTGGTAGTATTTTGTTATGGAGTCTTATTAGTACTGTTTTGGTATAGACTCTGATTAGTTCTACTTTGGTACAGAGTGTGATTAGTACTATTTTGGGATAGACTATGATTAGTACTATTTTGGTATAGAGTCTGATTAGTACTATTATGGTGTAGAGTATGATTAGTATTATTTTGGTATAGAGTCCGATTAGTACTATTTTGCCCTAGAGTCTGATTAGTATTATCATGGTGTAGAATATCATTAGTTATATTTTGCTACGGGGTCTGATTAGCACTATTTTGGTATAGACTCTGATTAGTGCTATTTTGGTATAGAGTATGATTAGTACTATTCTTGTAGACACTATGATTAGTACTGATTTGGTAAAGACTCTGACTAGTACTACTTTGGTATAGAGTCTGATTAGTACTATTCTGGTATAGAGTCTGATTAGTACTATTTTGGTATAGAGTTTGATTAGTACTGTTCTGGTATAGAGTATGATTCGTTCTATTTTGTTATTGAGTCTTATTAGTAGGATTTTGGTATGGTGTATGATTAGTACTATTTTGGTATAGAGACTGATTTTTGGTATAGAGTCTGATTAGTACTATTTTGGTATAGAGTCTGATTTTTGGTATAGTGTCTGATTAGTACTATTTTGGTAGAGAGTCTGATTAGTACTATTTGGTATAGAGACTTTTTAATACTATTTTGGTATAGAGTCTGATTAGGACTATTTTGGTATAGAGTGTGGTTAGTACTGTTTTTGAATAGACTCTGATCAGTTCTACTTTGGTATAGAGTCTGATTAATACTATTTTTATAGAGTCTGGTTAGTACTATTTTGATATGGAGTCTGATTAGTACTAATTTGGCATAGATTCTGATTAGAACTATCTTGGCATAAGGTCTGTTTAGTACTCTTTTGGCATAGTGTCTGATTAATACTATCCTGGTATAGACTTTGATTAGTACTATTTTGGTAGAGACTCTGATTAGTACTATTTTGATATGAACTCTGATTAGTACTATTTTGGTATAGAGTCTGATTAGTACTATTTTGGTATAGACTCTGATTAGTACTATTTTGGTATAGAGTCTGATTAGTACTATTTTGGCATAGAGACTAGTTAATACTATTTTGGTATAGAGTCTGATTAGTACTATTTTGGTATAGAGTGTGGTTAGTACTGTTTTGGAATAGACTCTGATTAGTTCTACTTTGGTGTAGAGTCTGATTAGTGCTATTTTGGTATAGAGTCTTCTTAGTATTAATTTGGTATAGACTCTGATTAGTACTATTTTGGTATAGAGTCTGATTAGTACTATTTTGGAATAGGGTCTGTTTAGTACTATTTTGGTATAGAGTCTTGTTAGTATTATTTTGCTATAGGGTCTCCTTAGTATTATTTTGGTATAGAGTCTGATTAGTACTATTTTGGTATAGAGTCAGGTTAGTACTATTTTGGTATTGACTCTGATTAGTAGTAATTTGGAATAGATTCTGAATAGTACTATCCTCGAATAAGGTCTGTTTAGTACTCTTTTGGCATAGAGTCTGATTAATTCTATCTTGGTATACATTCTGATTATTGCTATTTTGGTAGAGAATCTGATTAGTACTATTTTGTTACAGACTCTGATTAGTACTGCTTTGGTATAGACTCTTATTAGTACTCATTTTTATAGAGTCTGAGTAGTACTATTTTGGTATCTTTTCTGAATAGTACTATTTTCGTATAGACTCTCATTAGTACTATTTTGGTATACAGTATGATTAGTACTATTTTGGTAGAGACTTTGATTATTACTAATTGGTATAGACTGATTGGTACTGTTTTGGTATAGACCCTGAGTAGTACTCATTTGTTATTGAGTCTGATTTGTACTATTTTGGCATAGAGTCTGATTAGTACTATTTTGGTATAGAGTCTGGTTAGTGCAATTTTGGTGTAGAGTCTGGTTAGTAGTATTTTGGAATAGAGTCTGGTTAGTTCTATTTTAGTATGGACTCTGGTTAGTACTATTGGGTATAGAGTCCGATTGGCACTATTTTGGTATTGAGTCTGATTAGTACTATTTTGGTATAAAGTATCATTAGTGCTATTTTGGTATAGAGTCTGATTAGTACTGTTTTGGTATAGAGTATGACTAGTACTATTTTGGTATAGAGTCTGATTACTACTATTTTGGTATAGAGTCTGATTAGTACTATTTTGGTATAGACTCTGATTAGTACTATTTTGGTATTGAGTCTGATTAGTACTGTTTTGGTATTTAGTATGATTATTACTTTTTTGGTATGGAGTCCTCTTAGTATTATTTTTCTATGGACTCTGATTAGTATTATTTTGGTATAGAGTCTGATTAGTACAATTTTGGTAGAGAATCTGATTAGTACTATTTTCGTATAGACTGTGATTTGTATTATTTTTGTGCAGACCCTGATTAGTATTATTTTGTGATAGAGTCTGAATAGTACTATTTTGGTGGAGATCCTGATTATTACCATTTTGGTAGAGAATCTGATTAGTACTAATTTGCTATAGATTCTGATTAGTACTGTTTTGGTGTAGACTCTGATTAGTACTCATTTGGTATAGTGTCGGAGTAGTACTATTTTGGTATAGAGTCTGATTAGTACTATTTTGGCATAGATTCTGATTAGTACTATTTTGGTTTCGGGTCTGATTAATACTGTTTTGGTATAGATTCTGGTTAGTGCTATTTTGGTATAAAGTCTGATTAGTACTATTTTGGTATAGAGTCTGATTAGTACTGTTTTGTTATAGAGTATGATCAGTGCTATTTTGGTATAGAGTCCGATTAGTGCTATTTTGGTATTGAATCTGATTAGTTCTATTTTGGTATAGACTCTGATTAGTACTATTTTGGTATTGAGTCTGATCAGTTCTACTTTGGTATTGAGTCTGATTAGTACTATTTTGGTATAGAGTATGATTAGTACTATTTTGGTATTGAGTCTCATTAGTAGGATTTGGGTATGATGTATGAATGGTAATATTTTGGTATAGAGTCTGATTACAACTATTTTGGCATAGAGTCTGATTAGTACTATCTTGGTATAGAGTATATTTAGTACTGTTTTGGTATAGACTCTGATTAGTTCTACTTTGGTATAGAGTCTGATTAGTCCTATTTTGGTATAGAGTCTTTTTAGCGCTATTTTGCTATTGGGTCTGATTAGTAATAATTTGGTATAGATTCTGATTAGTACTATCTTGGCATAAGGTCTGTTTAGTACTCTTTTGGCATAGTGTAGGATTAACACTATCTTGGTATAGATTCTGATTAGTACTATTTTGGTAGAGACTCTGATTAGAACTATGTTTGTATAGACTCTGATTAGTACTGTTTTGGTATAGAGTCTGATTAGTACTCACTTTTTATAGAGTCTGATTAGTAG
Organism: Megalonaias nervosa; assembly: GCA_016617855.1. NCBI lineage: Eukaryota > Metazoa > Mollusca > Bivalvia > Unionida > Unionidae > Megalonaias > Megalonaias nervosa. The sequence goes on along the minus strand of JAECUM010019374.1, from coordinate 27,130 downwards.
CAATTTTTTATCTATTCTGAATAGTACTATTTTGGTATAGACTCTGATTAGTACTATTTTGGTATAGAGTATGACTAGTACTGTTTTGGTATAGACTCTGATTAGTACTCATTTGGTACTGTTGCTGAGTAGAACTATTTTGGTATAGAGTCTGATTGGTAGTATTTTGTTATAGAGTCTTATTAGTACTGTTTTGGTATAGACTCTGATTAGTTCTACTTTGGTACAGAGTGTGATTAGTACTATTTCGGGATAGACTCTGATTAGTACTATTTTGGTATAGTGTCTGATTAGTACTATTATGGTGTAGAGTATGATTAGTACTATTTTGGTATAGAGTCCGATTAGTACTATTTTGCCCTAGAGTCTGATTAGTATTATCATGGTGTAGAATATCATTAGTGATATTTTGCTACGGGGTCTGATTAGTACTATTTTGGTATAGACTCTGATTAGTGCTATTTTGGTATAGAGTATATTTAGTACTGTTTTGGTATAGACTCTGATTAATTCTACTTTGGTATAGAGTCTAATTAGTCCTATTTTGGTATAGAGTCTTTTTAGTGCTATTTTGCTATAGAGTCTGATTAGTTATAATTTGGTATAGATTCTGATTAGTACTATCTTGGCATAAGGTCTGTTTAGTACTCTTTTGGCATAGTGTCTGATTAACACTATCTTGGGATAGACTCTGATTAGTACTATTTTAGTAGAGACTCTGACTAGTACTATGTTTGTATAGACTCTGATTAGTACTTTTTTGGTATAGAGTCTGATTAGTACTCACTTTTTATAGAGTCTGATTACTACCATTTTTTTTTATCTATTCTGAATAGTACTATTTTGGTATAGACTCTGATTAGTACTATTTTGGTATAGAGTATGATTAGTACTGTTTTGGTATAGACTCTGATTAGTACTCATTTGATACTGTTGCTGAGTAGAACTATTTTGGTATAGAGTCTGATTAGTAGTATTTTGTTATAGAGTCTTATTAGTACTGTTTTGGTATAGACTCTGATTAGTTCTACTTTGGTACAGAGTGTGATTAGTACTTTTTTGGGATAGACTCTGATTAGTACTATTTTGGTATAGAGTCTGATTAGTACTATTATGATGTAGAGTATGATTAGTATTATTTTGGTATAGAGTCCGATTAGTACTATTTTGCCCTAGAGTCTGATTAGTATTATCATGGTGTAGAATATCATTAGTTATATTTTGCTACGGGGTCTGATTAGTACTATTTTGGTATAGACTCTGATTAGTGCTATTTTGGTATAGAGAATGATTAGTACTATTCTTGTAGACACTCTGATTAGTACTGATTTGGTAAAGACTCTGACTAGTACTACTTTGGTATAGAGTCTGCTTAGTACTATTCTGGTATAGAGTCTGATTAGTACTATTTTGGTATTGAGTCAGATTAGTACTATTTTGGTATAGAGTTTGATTAGTACTGTTTTGGTATAGAGTATGATTCGTTCTATTTTGTTATTGAGTCTTATTAGTAGGATTTTGGTATGGTGTATGAATAGTACTATTTTGGTATAGAGTCTGATTTTTGGTATAGAGTCTGATTAGTACTGTTTTGGTATAGAGTCTGATTTTTGGTATAGTGTCTGATTAGTACTATTTTGGTAGAGAGTCTGATTAGTACTATTTGGTATAGAGACTGGTTAATACTATTTTGGTATAGAGTCTGATTAGGACTATTTTGGTATAGAGTGTGGTTAGTACTGTTTTTGAATAGACTCTGATTAGTTCTACTTTGGTATAGAGTCTGATTAATACTATTTTGGTATAGAGTCTGGTTAGTACTATTTTGATATGGAGTCTGATTAGTACTAATTTGGCATAGATTCTGATTAGAACTATCTTGGCATAAGGTCTGTTTAGTACTCTTTTGGCATAGTGTCTGCTTAATACTATCCTGGTATAGACTCTGATTAGTACTATTTTGGTAGAGACTCTGATTAGTACTATTTTGATATGAACTCTGATTAGTACTATTTTGGTATGGAGTCTGATTGGTAATATTTTGGTATAGAGTCTGATTAGTACTATTTTGGCATAGAGACTGGTTAATACTATTTTGGTATAGTGTCTGATTAGTACTATTTTGGTATAGAGTGTGGTTAGTACTGTTTTGGAATAGACTCTGATTAGGTCTACTTTGGTGTAGAGTCTGATTAGTGCTATTTTGGTATAGAGTCTGTTTAGTACTATTTTGGTATTGAGTCTGATTAGTGCTATTTTGGTAAAGATTCTGATTAATACTATTTTGGTACAGAGTCTGATTAGTACTATTTTGGTATAAAGTCTGATTAGTACTATTTTGGTATAGAGTCTTCTTAGTATTAATTTGGTATAGACTCTGATTAGTACTATTTTGGTATAGAGTCTGATTAGTGCTATTTTGGAATAGGGTCTGTTTAGTACTATTTTGGTATAGAGTCTTCTTAGTATTATTTTGCTATAGGGTCTCCTTAGTATTATTTTGGTATAGACTCTGATTAGTACTATTTTGGTATAGAGTCAGGTTAGTACTATTTTGGTATTGACTCTGATTAGTATTAATTTGGAATAGATTCTGAATAGTACTATAATCGCATAAGGTCTGTTTAGTATTCTTTTGGCATAGAGTCTGATTAATTCTATCTTGGTATACATTCTGATTATTGCTATTTTGGTAGAGAATCTGATTAGTTCTATTTTGGTACAGACTCTGATTAGTACTGTTTTGGTATAGACTCTTATTAGTACTTATTTTTATAGAGTCTGAGTAGTACTATTTTGGTATCTTTTCTGAATAGTACTATTTCGTATAGACTCTCATTAGTACTATTTTGGTATAGAGTCTGATTAGTACTATTTTGGTAGAGACTTTGATTATTACTAATTGGTATAGACTGATTGGTACTGTTTTGGTATAGACCCTGAGTGGTACTCATTTGTTATTGAGTCTGATTTGTACTATTTTGGCATAGAGTCTGATTAGTACTATTTTGGTATAGAGTCTGGTTAGTGCAATTTTGGTGTAGAGTCTGGTTAGTAGTATTTTGGTATAGAGTCTGGTTAGTTCTATTTTAGTATGGACTCTGGTTAGTACTATTGGGTATAGACTCCGATTGGCACTATTTTGGTATTGAGTCTGATTAGTACTATTTTGGTATAAAGTATCATTAGTGCTATTTTGGTATAGAGTCTGATTAGTACTGTTTTGGTATAGAGTCTGATTAGTACTATTTTGGTATAGAGTCTGATTACTACTATTTTGGTAAAGAGTCTGATTAGTACTATTTTGGTATAGACTCTGATTAGTACTATTTTGGTATAGAGTCTGATTAGTACAATTTTGGTATAGAATCTGATTAGTACCATTTTCGTATAGACTGCGATTTGTACTATTTTTGTGCAGACCCTGATTAGTACTATTTTGTGATAGAGTCTGAATATTACTATTTTGGTGGAGATCCTGATCACTACCATTTTCGTAGAGAATCTGATTAGTACTAATTTGCTATAGACTCTGATTAGTACTGTTTTGGTATAGACTCTGATTAGTACTCATTTGGTATAGTGTCGGAGTAGTACTATTTTGGTATAGAGTCTGATTAGCACTATTTTGGTATAGATTCTGATTAGTACTATTTTGGTCTAGGGTCTGATTAATACTATTTTGGTATATATTCTGGTTAGTGCTATTTTGGTATAAAGTCTGATTAGTACTATTATGGTATAGAGTCTGATTAGTACTGTTTTGTTATAGAGTATGATCAGTGCTATTTTGGTATAGAGTCCGAGTAGTGCTATTTTGGTATTGAATCTGATTAGTTCTATTTTGGTATAGACTCTGATTAGTACTATTTTGGTATTGAGTCTGATTAGTACTATTTTGGTATAGAGTATGATTAGTACTATTTTGTTATTGAGTCTCATTAGTAGGATTTGGGTATGGTGTATGAATGGTGATATTTTGGTATAGAGTCTGATTACTACTATTTTGGCATAGAGTCTGATTAGTACTGTCTTGGTATAGAGTATATTTAGTACTGTTTTGGTATAGACTCTGATTAGTTCTACTTTGGTATAGAGTCTGATTAGTCCTATTTTGGTATAGAGTCTGGTTAGTGCTATTTTCCTATAGAGTCTGATTAGTAATAATTTGGTATAGATTCTGATTAGTACTATCTTGGCATAAGGTCTGTTTAGTACTCTTTTGGCATAGTGTCTGATTAACACTATCTTGGTATAGACTCTGATTAGTACTATTTTGGTAGAGACTCTGATTAGTACTATGTTTGTATAGACTCTGATTAGTACTGTTTTGGTATAGAGTATGAATAGTACTCACTTTTTGTAGAGTGTGATTAGTACCATTTTTTTATCTATTCTGAATAGTACTATTTTAGGATAGACTCTGATTAGTACTATTTTGGTATAGAGTCTGATTAGTACTATTATGGTGTAGAGTATGATTTGTACCATTTTGGTATAGAGTCCGATTAGTACTATTTTGCCCTAGAGTCTGATTAGTATTATCATGGTGTAGAATATCATTAGTTATATTTTGCTACGGGGTCTGATTAGTACTATTTTGGTATAGACTCTGATTAGTGCTATTTTGGTATAGAGTATATTTAGTATTGTTTTGGTATAGACTCTGATTAGTTCTACTTTGGTATAGAGTCTGATTAGTCCTATTTTGGTATAGAGTCTTTTTAGTGCTATTTTGCTAGAGATTCTGATTAGTAATAATTTGGTATAGATTCTGATTAGTACTATCTTGGCATAAGGTCTGTTTAGTACTCTTTTGGCATAGTGTCTGATTAACACTATCTTCGTATTGACTCTGATTAGTACTATTTTGGTAGAGACTCTGATTAGTACTATGTTTTGTATAAACTCTGATTAGTACTGTTTTGGTACATACTCTGATTAGTACTCACTTTTTATAGAGTCTGATTAGTACCATTTTTTTTATCTATTCTGAATAGTACTATTTTGGAATAGACTCTGATTAGTACTATTTTGGTATAGAGTATGATTAGTACTATTTTGGTAGAGACTCTCATTAATATTACTTTGGTATAGACTCTGATTAGTACAGTTTTGGTATAGACTCTGTGTAGTATTCATTTGGTACTGTTTCTGAGTAGAACTATTTTGGTATAGAGTCTGATTAGTTGTATTTTGTTATAGAGTCTTTTTAGTACTGTTTTGGTATAGACTCTGATTAGTTCTACTTTGGTACAGAGTGTGATTAGTACTATTTTGGGATAGACTCTGATTAGTACTATTTAGGTATAGAGTCTGATTAGTACTATTATGGTGTAGAGTATGATTAATACTATTTTGGTATAGAGTCTGATTAGTACTATTTTGCACTAAAGTCTGATTAGTATTATCATGGTGTAGAATATCATTAGTAATATTTTGCTACGGGGTCTGATTAGTACTATTTTGGTATAGACTCTGATTGATACTATTTTGGTAAAGAGTCTGATTAGTACTTTTTTGGTATAGAGTATCATTAGTTCTATCTTGGTATAGACTCTGATTAGTACTATTTTGATATAGAGTATGATTAGTACTACTTTGGTAGAAACTCTGATTAGAACTATTTTGGTATAGGGTATGAATAGTACTACTTTGATAGAGACTCTGATGAGAACTATTTTGGTATAGACTCTGATTAGAACTATTTTGGTTTAGAGTATGATTAGTACTACTTTGGTAGAGACTCTGATTAGAAATAGTTTGGTATAGACTAGGATTAGTTTTATTTTGGTATAGACTATGATTAGTTCTTTATTGGTATACACTCTATTATTATTTTGGTATAGACTCTGATTAGTACTATTTTGGTATAGAGTATGATTAGGACTATTTTGGTATAGAGTTTGGTTAATACTATTTTCGTATAGAGTCTGATTAGTAATATTTTGTTATAGAGTCTGATTAGTACTATTTTGGTATAGACTCTGATTAGTACTATATTGATATAGAGTATCACTAGTATTATTTTTGTATAGAGCTTGATTAGCACTTTCTTGGTATAGACCCTGATTGGCACTGTTTTGGTACAGAGCGTGATTAGTACTATTTTGGTATAGAGTCTGATTTGTACTATATTGGTAAAAACTGATTTTTACTATTTTGGTGCAGACTGATTAGTATTATTTTTGCATAGAGTCTGATTTGTACTATTTTGGTATCGACTCTGGTTAGTATTATTTTGGTAGAGTCTGATTAGTACTATCTTGTTTTAGAGTATGATTAGTACTATTTTGGCACATATTGACTAGTACTATTTAGGTATATAACCTGCTTAGTACTATTTTGGTATAGAGTCTGATTAGTACTGTTTTGGTATAGAGTATGATTAGTGCTATTTTGGTATAGAGTCTGATTAGTGCCATTTTGGTATAGAGTATGATTAGTACTATTTTGGTACTGACTCTGATTAGTACTATTTCAGTATTGAGTCTGTTTAGTACTATTTTGGTATAGAATATGATTAGTTCTATTTTGGTATTGAGTCTGATTAGTACGATTTTGATATGGTGTATGATTAGTACTATTTTGGTATAGAGTCTGATTAGTACTATCTTGGAATATACTCCGATTAGTACTATCCTGGCATAAGGTCTGTTTAGTACTCGTTGGTTATAGTGTTTGAATACTACTATCTTGGTATAGAGTCTTACTAATACTATTTGGTATAGACTCTAATTAGTACTATTTTGGTACATAGTCTGGTCAATTCTATTTTGGTATAGAGACTGATTAGTATTATTTTGGTATAGAATCTGATTAGTACTATTTTGTTATACAGTCTGATTAGTGCTATTTTGGTATATTGTATGATTCATACTATTTTGGTATGGAGTCTGATTAGTACTATTTTGGTAGAGAGACTGATTAATACTATTTTGGTATAGACTCTGATTAGTACTACTTTATTATAGAGTCTGATTAGTATTATTTTGGAATAGACTCTAGTTAGTAATATTTTGGTATTGTGTGGTTACTTAAATTTTGATATAGAGTCTGATTAGTACAATTCTGGTATAGAGTATGGTTAGAACTGTTTTGGTATAGACTCTGATTAGTTCTACTTTGGTATAGAGTATGGTTAGTACTATTTTGGTATAAGGTCAGGTTAGTACTATTTTGGTAGAAACTCTGAGTAGTATTAATCTCGTATAGATTCTGATTAATACTCTCTTGGCATAGTACCTGATCAATACTATCTTGGTATTCAGTCTGATTAGTACTATTTTGGTAGAGACTCGGATTAGTACTAACTTGGTTAAGACTCTGATTAGAACTGTTTTGGTATAGACTCTGATTAGTACTATTTTGGTATAGAGTCTGATTAGTACTATTTTGGTATAGAGTCTGATTTGTACTATTTTGGTATAGAGTCTGATTAGTACTGCTTTGGTATAGAGTATGTTTAGTACTATTTTGTTATAGAGTCTGATTAGTACTGTTTTGGTATAGAGTACGGTAAGTACTATTTTGGCATAGGGTATGAGTAGTACTATTTTGGTATAGAGTCTGATTAGTACTATTTTGGTATAGAGTCTGATTAGTACTATTTTTATATAGAGTCTCATTAGTACTATTTTGGTATAGACTATGATTAGTACTATCTTGCATAATGTATGTGTAGTACTCTTTTCGTAAAAAAGTCTGATTAGTACTCTCTTGGTATAAGGTATGATTAGTACTATTTTGGTACAGAGTCTGATTAGTACTGTTTTGGTATAGACTCTAATTAATACTATTTTGGTATAGAGTCTGGTTAATACTATTTTGTTATAGAGTCCGATTAGTACTATTTTGGTATAGACTCTGTTTAGTACTGATTTGGTATTGAGTCTGAACAGTACTATTTTGGTATAGAGTCTTATTAGAACTAGTTTTGTATAGAGTATGATTAGTACTATTTTGGTATTGAGTCTGATTAGTACGATTTTGGCATGTTGTATGATTAGTACTATTTTGGTATAGAGTCTGATTAGCACTATTTTGGTATTGAGTCTGATTAGTGCTATTTTGGTACAGAGTCTGGTTAGTACTATTTTGGTATTGAGTCTGATTAGTTTTTTTTTTTTAAAGATTCTGATTAATACTATTTTGGTATTGAGTCTGATTAGTACTATTTTGGTATAAAGTCTAATTAGTACTATTTTGGTATAGAGTCTTCTTAGTATTAATTTGGTATAGACTCTGATTAGTATTATTTTGGTATAGAGTCTGATTAGTACTATTTTGGAGTAGGGTCTGTTTAGTACTATTTTGGTATAGAGTCTTCTTAGTATTATTTTGCTATAGGGTCTCCTTAGTATTATTTTGGTATAGAGTCTGATTAGTACTATTTTGGTATAGAGTCAGGTTAGTACTATTTTGGTATTGACTCTGATTAGAATTAATTTGGAATAGATTCTGAATAGTACTATCCTCGCATAAGGTCTGTTTAGTACTCTTTTGGCATAGAGTCTGATTAATTCTATCTTGGTATACATTCTGATTATTGCTTTTTTGGTAGAGAATCTGATTAGTACTATTTTGGTACAGTCTCTGATTAGTACTGTTTTGGTATAGACTCTTATTAGTACTCATTTTTATAGAGTCTGAGTAGTACTATTTTGGTATCTTTTCTGAATAGTACTATTTTCGTATAGACTCTCATTAGTACTATTTTGGTATAGAGTATGATTAGTACTATTTTGGTAGAGACTTTGATTATTACTAATTGGTATAGACTGATTGGTACTGTTTTGGTATAGACCCTGAGTGGTACTCATTTGTTATTGAGTCTGATTTGTACTATTTTGGCATAGAGTCTGATTAGTACTATTTTGGTATAGAGTCTGGTTAGTGCAATTTTGGTGTAGAGTCTGGTTAGTAGTATTTTGGTATAGAGTCTGGTTAGTTCTATTTTAGTATGGACTCTGGTTAGTACTATTGGGTATAGACTCCGATTGGCACTATTTTGGTATTGAGTCTGATTAGTACTATTTTGGTATAAAGTATCATTAGTGCTATGTTGGTATAGAGTCTGATTAGTACTGTTTTGGTATAGAGTCTGATTAGTACTATTTTGGTATAGAGTCTGATTACTACTATTTTGGTAAAGAGTCTGATTAGTACTATTTTGGTATAGACTCTGATTAGTACTATTTTGGTATAGAGTCTGATTAGTACAATTTTGGTATAGAATCTGATTAGTACCATTTTCGTATAGACTGCGATTTGTACTATTTTTGTGCAGACCCTGATTAGTACTATTTTGTGATAGAGTCTGAATATTACTATTTTGGTGGAGATCCTGATCACTACCATTTTCGTGGAGAATCTGATTAGTACTAATTTGCTATAGACTCTGATTAGTACTGTTTTGGTATAGACTCTGATTAGTACTCATTTGGTATAGTGTCGGAGTAGTACTATTTTGGTATAGAGTCTGATTAGCACTATTTTGGTATAGATTCTGATTAGTACTATTTTGGTCTAGGGTCTGATTAATACTATTTTGGTATATATTCTGGTTAGTGCTATTTTGGTATAAAGTCTGATTAGTACTATTATGGTATAGAGTCTGATTAGTACTGTTTTGTTATAGAGTATGATCAGTGCTATTTTGGTATAGAGTCCGATTAGTGCTATTTTGGTATTGAATCTGATTAGTTCTATTTTGGTATAGACTCTGATTAGTACTATTTTGGTATTGAGTCTGATTAGTACTATTTTGGTATAGAGTATGATTAGTACTATTTTGTTATTGAGTCTCATTAGTAGGATTTGGGTATGGTGTATGAATGGTGATATTTTGGTATAGAGTCTGATTACTACTATTTTGGCATAGAGTCTGATTAGTACTGTCTTGGTATAGAGTATATTTAGTACTGTTTTTGTATAGACTCTGATTAGTTCTACTTTGGTATAGAGTCTGATTAGTCCTATTTTGGTATAGAGTCTGGTTAGTGCTATTTTCCTATAGAGTCTGATTAGTAATAATTTGGTATAGATTCTGATTAGTACTATCTTGGCATAAGGTCTGTTTAGTACTCTTTTGGCATAGTGTCTGATTAACACTATCTTGGTATAGACTCTGATTAGTACTATTTTGGTAGAGACTCTGATTAGTACTATGTTTGTATAGACTCTGATTAGTACTGTTTTGGTATAGAGTATGAATAGTACTCACTTTTTGTAGAGTGTGATTAGTACCATTTTTTTATCTATTCTGAATAGTACTATTTTAGGATAGACTCTGATTAGTACTATTTTGGTATAGAGTCTGATTAGTACTATTATGGTGTAGAGTATGATTTGTACTATTTTGGTATAGAGTCCGATTAGTACTATTTTGCCCTAGAGTCTGATTAGTATTATCATGGTGTAGAATATCATTAGTTATATTTTGCTACGGGGTCTGATTAGTACTATTTTGGTATAGACTCTGATTAGTGCTATTTTGGTATAGAGTATATTTAGTATTGTTTTGGTATAGACTCTGATTAGTTCTACTTTGGTATAGAGTCTGATTAGTCCTATTTTGGTATAGAGTCTTTTTAGTGCTATTTTGCTAGAGATTCTGATTAGTAATAATTTGGTATAGATTCTGATTAGTACTATCTTGGCATAAGGTCTGTTTAGTACTCTTTTGGCATAGTGTCTGATTAACACTATCTTCGTATAGACTCTGATTAGTACTATTTTGGTAGAGACTCTGATTAGTACTATGTTTTGTATAAACTCTGATTAGTACTGTTTTGGTACATACTCTGATTAGTACTCACTTTTTATAGAGTCTGATTAGTACCATTTTTTTTATCTATTCTGAATAGTACTATTTTGGAATAGACTCTGATTAGTACTATTTTGGTATAGAGTATGATTAGTACTATTTTGGTAGAGACTCTCATTAATATTACTTTGGTATAGACTCTGATTAGTACAGTTTTGGTATAGACTCTGTGTAGTATTCATTTGGTACTGTTTCTGAGTAGAACTATTTTGGTATAGAGTCTGATTAGTTGTATTTTGTTATAGAGTCTTTTTAGTACTGTTTTGGTATAGACTCTGATTAGTTCTACTTTGGTACAGAGTGTGATTAGTACTATTTTGGGATAGACTCTGATTAGTACTATTTTGGTATAGAGTCTGATTAGTACTATTATGGTGTAGAGTATGATTAATACTATTTTGGTATAGAGTCTGATTAGTACTATTTTGCACTAAAGTCTGATTAGTATTATCATGGTGTAGAATATCATTAGTAATATTTTGCTACGGGGTCTGATTAGTACTATTTTGGTATAGACTCTGATTGATACTATTTTGGTAAAGAGTCTGATTAGTACTTTTTTGGTATAGAGTATCATTAGTTCTATCTTGGTATAGACTCTGATTAGTACTATTTTGATATAGAGTATGATTAGTACTACTTTGGTAGAAACTCTGATTAGAACTATTTTGGTATAGGGTATGAATAGTACTACTTTGATAGAGACTCTGATGAGAACTATTTTGGTATAGACTCTGATTAGAACTATTTTGGTTTAGAGTATGATTAGTACTACTTTGGTAGAGACTCTGATTAGAAATAGTTTGGTATAGACTAGGATTAGTTTTATTTTGGTATAGACTATGATTAGTTCTTTATTGGTATACACTCTATTATTATTTTGGTATAGACTCTGATTAGTACTATTTTGGTATAGAGTATGATTAGGACTATTTTGGTATAGAGTTTGGTTAGTACTATTTTCGTATAGAGTCTGATTAGTAATATTTTGGTATAGAGTCTGATTAGTACTATTTTGGTATAGACTCTGATTAGTACTATATTGATATAGAGTATCACTAGTATTATTTTTGTATAGAGCTTGATTAGCACTTTCTTGGTATAGACCCTGATTGGCACTGTTTTGGTACAGAGCGTGATTAGTACTATTTTGGTATAGAGTCTGATTTGTACTATATTGGTAAAAACTGATTTTTACTATTTTGGTGCAGACTGATTAGTATTATTTTTGCATAGAGTCTGATTTGTACTATTTTGGTATCGACTCTGGTTAGTATTATTTTGGTAGAGTCTGATTAGTACTATCTTGTTTTAGAGTATGATTAGTACTATTTTGGCACATATTGACTAGTACTATTTAGGTATATAACCTGCTTAGTACTATTTTGGTATAGAGTCTGATTAGTACTGTTTTGGTATAGAGTATGATTAGTGCTATTTTGGTATAGAGTCTGATTAGTGCCATTTTGGTATAGAGTATGATTAGTACTATTTTGGTACTGACTCTGATTAGTACTATTTCAGTATTGAGTCTGTTTAGTACTATTTTGGTATAGAATATGATTAGTTCTATTTTGGTATTGAGTCTGATTAGTACGATTTTGATATGGTGTATGATTAGTACTATTTTGGTATAGAGTCTGATTAGTACTATCTTGGAATATACTCCGATTAGTACTATCCTGGCATAAGGTCTGTTTAGTACTCGTTGGTTATAGTGTTTGAATACTACTATCTTGGTATAGAGTCTTACTAATACTATTTTGGTATAGACTCTAATTAGTACTATTTTGGTACATAGTCTGGTCAATTCTATTTTGGTATAGAGACTGATTAGTATTATTTTGGTATAGTATCTGATTAGTACTCTTTTGTTATACAGTCTGATTAGTGCTATTTTGGTATATTGTATGATTCATACTATTTTGGTATGGAGTCTGATTAGTACTATTTTGGTAGAGAGACTGATTAATACTATTTTGGTATAGACTCTGATTAGTACTACTTTATTATAGAGTCTGATTAGTATTATTTTGGAATAGACTCTAGTTAGTAATATTTTGGTATTGTGTGGTTACTTAAATTTTGATATAGAGTCTGATTAGTACAATTCTGGTATAGAGTATGGTTAGAACTGTTTTGGTATAGACTCTGATTAGTTCTACTTTGGTATAGAGTATGGTTAGTACTATTTTGGTATAAGGTCAGGTTAGTACTATTTTGGTAGAAACTCTGAGTAGTATTAATCTCGTATAGATTCTGATTAATACTCTCTTGGCATAGTACCTGATCAATACTATCTTGGTATTCAGTCTGATTAGTACTATTTTGGTAGAGACTCGGATTAGTACTAACTTGGTTAAGACTCTGATTAGAACTGTTTTGGTATAGACTCTGATTAGTACTATTTTGGTATAGAGTCTGATTAGTACTATTTTGGTATAGAGTCTGATTTGTACTATTTTGGTATAGAGTCTGATTAGTACTGCTTTGGTATAGAGTATGTTTAGTACTATTTTGTTATAGAGTCTGATTAGTACTGTTTTGGTATAGAGTACGGTAAGTACTATTTTGGCATAGGGTATGAGTAGTACTATTTTGGTAGAGAGTCTGATTAGTACTATTTTGGTATAGAGTCTGATTAGTACTATTTTTATATAGAGTCTCATTAGTACTATTTTGGTATAGACTATGATTAGTACTATCTTGCATAATGTATGTGTAGTACTCTTTTCGTAAAAAAGTCTGATTAGTACTCTCTTGGTATAAGGTATGATTAGTACTATTTTGGTACAGAGTCTGATTAGTACTGTTTTGGTATAGACTCTAATTAATACTATTTTGGTATAGAGTCTGGTTAATACTATTTTGTTATAGAGTCCGATTAGTACTATTTTGGTATAGACTCTGTTTAGTACTGATTTGGTATTGAGTCTGAACAGTACTATTTTGGTATAGAGTCTTATTAGAACTAGTTTTGTATAGAGTATGATTAGTACTATTTTGGTATTGAGTCTGATTAGTACGATTTTGGCATGTTGTATGATTAGTACTATTTTGGTATAGAGTCTGATTAGCACTATTTTGGTATTGAGTCTGATTAGTGCTATTTTGGTACAGAGTCTGGTTAGTACTATTTTGGTATTGAGTCTGATTAGTTTTTTTTTTTTAAAGATTCTGATTAATACTATTTTGGTATTGAGTCTGATTAGTACTATTTTGGTATAAAGTCTAATTAGTACTATTTTGGTATAGAGTCTTCTTAGTATTAATTTGGTATAGACTCTGATTAGTATTATTTTGGTATAGAGTCTGATTAGTACTATTTTGGAGTAGGGTCTGTTTAGTACTATTTTGGTATAGAGTCTTCTTAGTATTATTTTGCTATAGGGTCTCCTTAGTATTATTTTGGTATAGAGTCTGATTAGTACTATTTTGGTATAGAGTCAGGTTAGTACTATTTTGGTATTGACTCTGATTAGAATTAATTTGGAATAGATTCTGAATAGTACTATCCTCGCATAAGGTCTGTTTAGTACTCTTTTGGCATAGAGTCTGATTAATTCTATCTTGGTATACATTCTGATTATTGCTTTTTTGGTAGAGAATCTGATTAGTACTATTTTGGTACAGTCTCTGATTAGTACTGTTTTGGTATAGACTCTTATTAGTACTCATTTTTATAGAGTCTGAGTAGCACTATTTTGGTATCTTTTCTGAATAGTACTATTTTCGTATAGACTCTCATTAGTACTATTTTGGTATAGAGTATGATTAGTACTATTTTGGTAGAGACTTTGATTATTACTAATTGGTATAGACTGATTGGTACTGTTTTGGGATAGACTCTGAGTAGTACTCATTTGTTATTGAGTCTGATTTGTACTATTTTGGTATAGAGTCTGATTAGTACTATTTTGGTATAGAGTCTGGTTAGTGCAATTTTGGTGTAGAGTCTGGTTAGTAGTATTTTGGTATAGAGTCTGGTTAGTCCTATTTTAGTATGGACTCTGGTTAGTACTATTGGGAATAGAGTCCGATTGGCACTATTTTCGTATTGAGTCTTGATTAGTACTATTTTGGTATAAAGTATCATTAGTGCTATTTTGGTATAGAGTCTGATTAGTACTGATTTGGTATAGGGTATTATTAGTACTATTTTGGTATAGAGTCTGATTACTACTATTTTGGAATAGAGTCTGATTAGTACTATTTTGGTATAGACTCTGATTAGTACAATTTTGGTATTGAGTCTGATTAGTACTGTTTTGGTAAAGAGTATGATTATTACTATTTTGGTATGGAGTCTACTTAGTATTATTTTGGTATAGACTCTGATTAGTACTATTTTGGTATAGAGTCTGATTAGTACAATTTTGGTATAGAATCTGATTAGTATTATTTTCGTATAGACTGTGATTTGTATTATTTTTGTGCAGACCCTGATTAGTACTATTTTGTGATAGAGTCTGAATAGTACTATTTTGGTGGAGATCCTGATTAAAACTATTTTGGTAGAGAATCTGATTAGTACTAATTTGCTATAGACTCTGATTAGTACTGTTTTGGTATAGACTCTGATTAGTACTCATTTGGTATAGTGTCTGAGTAGTACTATTTTGGTATAGAGTCTGATTAGTACTATTTTGGTATAGATTCTGATTAGTACTATTTTGGTTTAGGGTCCGATTAATACTATTTTGGTGTAGATTCTGCTTAATGCTATTTTGGTATAAAGTCTGATTAGTACTATTTTGGTATAGAGTCTGATTAGTACTGTTTTGTTATAGAGTATGATCAGTGCTATTTTGGTATAGAGTAGGATTAGTGCTATTTTGGTATTGAATCTGATTAGTTCTGTTTTGGTATAGACTCTGTTTAGTACTATTTTGGTATTGAGTCTGATCAATTCTGTTTTGGAATTGAGTCTGATTAGTACTATTTTGGTATTGAGTGTGATTAGTACTATTTTGGTATAGGGTATGATTAGTACTATTTTGGTATAGAGTCTCATTAGTAGGATTTGGGTATGGTGTGTGATTGGTAATATTTTGATATAGAGTCTGATTACTACTATTTTGGCATAGAGTCTGATTAGTACTATCTTGGCATGAGGTCTGTTTAGTATTCTTTTCGGATACACTCTGGTTGGTACTATCTTGGTATAGAGTTTGATTGGTACTGTTTTGGTATAGAATCTGGTTAGTACAATTTTGATATAGACTCTAATTAGTACTATTTTGGTATAGAGTCTGGTTAATACTATTTTGGTATAGAGTCTGATAAGTACTATTTTGGTATAAAGAATATTTAGTACTGTTTTGCTATTGACTTTGATTGGTTCTACTTTGGTATAGAGTCTGATTTATACTATTTTTGTAAAGAGTCTGGTTAGTACTATTTTGCTATAGAGTCTGATTAGTACTAATTTGGTATAGATTCTGATTACTACTATCTTGGCATAAGGTCTGTTTAGTACTCTTTTGGCATAGTGTCTGATTAACACTATCTTGGTATAGACTCTGATTAGTACTATTTTGGTAGAGACTCTGATTAGTACTATGTTTGTATAGACTCTGATTAGTACTGTTTTGGTACATACTCTGATTAGTACTCACTTTTTATTGAGTCTGATTAGTACCATTTTTTTATCTATTCTGAATAGTACTATTTTGGAATAGACTCTGATTAGTACTATTTTGGTATAGAGTATGATTAGTACTATTTTGGTAGAGACTCTGATTAGTACTAATTTGGTATAGACTCTGATTAGTACAGTTTTGGTATAGACTCTGTTTAGTATTCATTTGGTACTGTTTCTGAGTAGAACTATTTTGGTATAGAGTCTGATTAGTAGTATTTTGTTATAGAGTCTTTTTAGTACTGTTTTGGTATAGACTCTGATTAGTTCTACTTTGGTGCAGAGTGTGATTAGTACTATTTTGGGATAGACTCTGATTAGTACTATTTTGGTATAGAGTCTGATTAGTACTATTTTGCACTAAAGTCTGATTAGTATAATCAAGGTATAGAATATCATTAGTAATATTTTGCTTCGGGCTCTGATTAGTACTATTTTGGTATAGACTCTGATTGATACTATTTTGGTAAAGAGTCTGATTAGTACTTTTTTGGTATAGAGTATCATTAGTTCTATCTTGGTATAGACTCTGATTAGTAATAGTTTGGTAAAGAATCTGATTAGTACTATTTTGGTATACAGTATGATTAGAACTATTTTGGTATAGACTCTGATTAGTACTATTTTGAAATAGAGTATGATTAGTACTACTTTGGTAGAAACTCTGATTAGAACTATTTTGGTATAGGGTATGAATAGTACTCTTATGATAGAGACTCTGATTAGAACTATTTTGGTATAGACTCTGATTAGAATTATTTTGGTTTAGAGTATGATTAGTACTACTTTGGTAGAGACTCTGATTAGAACTATTTTGGTATAGACTAGGATAAGTTTTATTTTGGTATAGAATATGATTAGTACTTTATTGGTATACACTCTATTATTATTTTGGTATAGACTCTGATTAGTACTATTTTGGTATAGAGTATGATTAGGACTATTTTGGTATAGAGTTTGGTTAGTACTATTTTCGTATAGAGTCTGATTAGTAATATTTTGGTATAGAGTCTGATTAGTACTATTTTGGTATAGACTCTGATTAGTACTATATTGATATAGAGTATCACTAGTACTATTTTTGTATAGTGCTTGATTAGTACTATCTTGGTATAGACCCTGATTGGTACTCTTTTGGTACAGAGCGTGATTAGTACTATTTTGGTATAGAGTCTGATTTGTACTATATTGGTAAAAACTGATTTTGACTATTTTGGTGCAGACTGATTAGTACTATTTTTGCATAGAGTCTGATTTGTACTATTTTGGTATCGACTCTGGTTAGTATTATTTTGGTAGAGTCTGATTAGTACTATCTTGGTTTAGAGTATGATTAGTACTATTTTGGCACATATTGACTAGTACTATTTAGGTATATAACCTGCTTAGTACTATTTTGGTATAGAGTCTTATTAGTACTGTTTTCGTATAGAGTATGATTAGTGCTATTTTGGTATAGAGTCTGATTAGTGCCATTTTGGTATAGAGTATGATTAGTACTATTTTGGTACTGACTCTGATTAGTACTATTACAGTATTGAGTCTGATTAGTACTATTTTCGTATAGAGTATGATTAGTTCTATTTTGGTATTGAGTCTGATTAGTACGATTTTGATATGGTGTATGATTAGTACTATTTTGGTATAGAGTCTGATTAGTACTATCTTGGAATAGACTCTGATTAGTACTATCCTGGCATAAGGTCTGTTTAGTACTCGTTTGTTATAGTGTATGAGTAGTACTATCTTGGGATAGAGTCTTACTAATACTATTTTGGAATAGACTCTAATTAGTACTATTTTGGTACATAGTCTGGTCAATTCTATTTTTGTATAGAGTCTGATTAGTATTATTTTGGTATAGAATCTGGTTAGTACTATTTTGTTATACAGTCTGATTAGTGCTATTTAGGTATATTGTATGATTCATACTATTTTGGTATGGAGTCTGATTAGTACTATTTTGGTATAGAGACTGATTAATACTATTTTGGTATAGACTCTGATTAGTACTACTTTATTATAGAGTCTGATTAGTATTATTTTGGAATAGACTCTACTTAGTAATATTTTGGTATAGTGTGGTAACTTAAATTTTGATACAGAGTCTGATGAGTGCAATTTTGGTATAGAGTATGGTTAGAACTGTTTTGGTATAGACTCTGATTAGTTCTACTTTGGTATAGAGTATGGTTAATACTATTTTGGTATAAGGTCAGGTTAGTACTATTTTGGTAGAAACTCTGATTAGTGTTAATCTCGTATAGATTCTGATTAATACTCTCTTGGCATAGTACCTGAATAATACTATCTTGGTATTCAGTCTGATCAGTACTATTTTGGTAGAGACTCGGATTAGTACTAATTTGGTTAAGACTCTGATTAGAACTGTTTTGGTATAGACTCTGATTAGTACTATTTTGGTATAGAGTCTGATTAGTACTATTTTGGTATAGAGTCTGATTTGTACTATTTTGGTATAGAGTCTGATTAGTACTGCTTTGGTATAGAGTATGGTTAGTACTATTTTGTTAGAGAGTCTGATTAGTACTCTTTTGGTATAGAGTACGGTAAGTACTATTTTGGTATAGGGTATGATTAGTACTATTTTGGTATAGAGTCTGATTAGTACTATATTGGTATATAGTCTGATTAGTACTATTTTTATATAGAGTCTCATTAGTACTATTTTGGTATAGACTATGATTAGTACTATCTTGCCTAATGTCTGTGTAGTACTCTTTTCGTATAGAGTCTGATTAGTACTCTCTTGGTATAGAGTATGATTAGTACTATTTTGGTACAGAGTCTGATTAGTACTGTTTTGGCATAGACTCTAATTAATACTATTTTGGTATAGACTCTGGTTAATACCATTTTGTTATAGAGTCCGATTAGTACTATTTTGGTATAGACTCTGTTTAGTACTGATTTGGTATTGAGTCTGAACAGTACTATTTTGGTATAGAGTCTGATTAGAACTAGTTTTGTATAGAGTATGATTAGTACTATTTTGGTATTGACTCTGATTAGTACGATTTCGGCATGGTGTATGATTAGTACTATTTTGGTATAGAGTCTGATTAGCACTATTTTGGTATTGAATCTGATTAGTACTATTTTGGTACAGAGTCTGGTTAGTACTATTTTGGTATTGAGTCTGATTAGTACTGTTTTGGTATAGAGTATGGTTAGTACTATTTTGGTATAGAGTCTGATTAGTACTATTTTGGCATAGAGTCTGATTAGTACGAGTTTGGTATGGTATATGATTAGCACTATTTTGGTATAGAGTCTGATTAGTGCGATTTTGGTGATGAGTCTGATTAGTCCTATTTGGTATAGAGTCTGATTAGTACTATTTTGGTATAGAGTCTGATTAGTACTATTTTGGTATAGACTCTAATTAGTCCTATTTTGGTATAGAGTCTGCATAATACTATTTTGTTATAGAGTCTGATTAGTACTATTTTGGTATAGAGTATGGTTAGTACTGTTTTGGTATTGACTCTGATTAGTTCTACTTTGGTATAGAGTCTGATTAGTACTATTTTGGTATAGAGACAGGTTAGTACTATTTTGGTATAGACTCTGATTAGTATTAGTTTGGTATAGATTCTGATTAGTACTATCTTGGCAAAAGGTCTGTTTAGTACTCTTTTGGCATAGTGTCTGATTAATACTATCTTGGTATAGAATCTGATTAGTACTATTTTGGTGGAGACTCTGATTAGTACTCTTTTGGTACAGACTCTGATTAGTACTTTTTTGGTATAGACTCTGATTAGTGCTCATTTTTATAGAGTTTGAGTAGTGCTATTTTGGTATCTCTTCTGAATAGTACCATTTTGGTATAGACTCTGACTAGTATTATTTTGGTATAGAGTATGACTAGTACTATTTTGGTAGAGACTCAGATTAGTACTAATTTGGTATAGAGTCTGATTAGTATTGTTTTGGTATAGACTCTGATTAGTACTCATTTGGCACTGAGTCTGATTAGTGCTATTTTGGTCTAGAGTCTGATAAGTACTATTTTGGTATAGAGTCTGGTTAGTACGATGTTTATATAGAGTCGGATAAGTACTATTTTGGTACAGATTCTGATTAATACTATCTTGGCATAAGGTCTGTTTAGTACTCTTTTGGTATAGACTCTGATTAGTACTATTTTGGAATAGACTCAGATTAGTATTAATTTGGTATCGATTCTGATTAGTACTATCTTGGCAAAAGGTCTGTTTAGTACTCTTTTGGCATAGTGTCTGATTAATTCTATCTTGGCATAGATTCTGAGTAGTACTATTTTGGTAGAGACTTTGAGTAGTACTATTTTGCTATAGACTCTGATTAGTACTCATTTTTTATAGAGTCTGAGTAGTACTATTTTGGTAGAGACTCTGATTAATGCTATTTTGGTATAGACTCTGATTCGTACTGTTTTGGTATAGCCCGCTGATTAGTACTCAGTTGGTATAGAGTCTGAGTAGTACTATTTTGGTACAGAGTCTGATTACTACTATTTTGGTATAGACTCTGATTCGTACTGTTTTGGTATAGCCCGCTGATTAGTACTCAGTTGGTATAGAGTCTGAGTAGTACTATTTTGATACAGAGTCTGATTACTACTACTTTGGTATAGACTCTGATTAGTACTATTTTATTATAGAGTATGATTAGTACTATTTGGGTATTGAGCCTGATTAGTACTGTTTTGGTATAGAGTCTGGTTAGTGCCATTTTGGTATCGAGTCTGGTTGGTACTATTTTGGTATAGAGTCTGGTTAGTACTTTTTTAGTATGGACTCTGGTTAGTACTATGTTGGTATAGAGTCTGATTAGCAATATTTTGGTATTGAGTCTGATTAGTAATATTTTGGAATAAAGTCTGATTAGTACTATTTTGGTATAGAGTCTGATTTGTTCTATTTTGGTATAGAGTCTGATTAGCACTATTTTGGTATAGAGTCTGATTAGTACGATTTTGGTATTGTTTATGATTAATACTATTTATGTATGGAGTCTGATTAGTACTATTTTGATATAGACTCTGATTAGTACTATTTTGGTATAAACTCTGATTAGCACTATCTTGGCATAAGGTCTGTTTCGTACTCTTTTGGTATAGAGTGTGATTAGTACTATCTTGGTTTAGAGTATGATTAGTACTATTTTGGTATAGACTCTGATTATTTCTACTTTGCTATAGAGTCTGATTAGTACTGTTTTGGTATAGAGTCTGGTTAGTACTATTTAATATGGACTCTTTTTAGTACTATTTTGGTATAGAGTCTGATTATCACTATTTTGGTATTGAGCATGATTATTACTATTTTGGTATAAACTATGATTGGTAATATTTTGGTATTGAGTGTGATTAGCACGATTTTGGTATGGTGTATGATTAGTACTATTTTTGTATAGAGTCTGATTAGTGCTATTTTATTATAGACTCTGATTAGTACTGTTTTGGTATAGACTCTGATTAGTTCTCATTTTTATAGAGTCTGACTGGTACTATTTTGGTATAGAGTCTGATTAGTACTATTTTGGTATAGACTCTGATTAGTATTATTTTGGTAGAGACTCTGATTAGTACTGTTTTGGTATAGACTCTGATTAGTACTCATTTGGTATTGAGTCTGAGTAGTACTATTTTGGTATAGAGTCTGATTAGTACTATTTTGGTATAGAGTCTGATTAGTACTATTTTTATATAGAGTCTGGTTAGTGCTATTTTGGTATGGAGTCTGGTTAGTACTATTTTGGTATAGATTCTGGTTAGTACTATTTTAGTATGGACTCTTTTTAGTACTATTTTCGTATAGAGTCTGATTAGCACTATTTTGGTATTGAGTCTGATTAGGACTATTTTGGTATAAAGTCTGCTTATTACCATTTTGGTATAGAGTCTGATTACTACTGTTTTGGCATAGAGTATGATTAGTACTATTTTGGTATAGAGTCTAATTAGTGCTATTTTGGTATTTAGTCTGATTAGTACTATTTTTGTATAGGGTCTGATTAGTACTATTTTGGTATTTAGTCTGATTATTACTATTTTGATATAAACTTTGATTAGTACTATTTTGGTATAGAGTCTGATTAGTATGATTTTGGTATGGTGTATGTATTAGTACTATTTTTGTATTGAGTCTGGTTAGTGCTATTTTGGTATAGAGTCTGATCTGCACTTTTTGGTATAGAGTACAGCATGCTAACTACAGAGCCATCTCTGCTATGGTACTACACTATCATATCATGAGATTTTAAATATCTGACCCCCCCCAAAAAAAAGAAAAACACTGAATGTACAGTGCGTACCCAATAAATAAAACTGAAAAAAATACTAGCTAAAATGCATTGTCTAAAAATGTAGTATGCTAAATTCAACACCATCCACATGCCAACAAATGATTTGCTGTCATTCTTGCATGAATGGGAACACTTGGTTGAAATTCAATTATTGACGATGGGTGGGATATCATTTCCTGTGGCCTTCAGATCTGAACTCCAAGCTTCTTAAGAGACAAAACCTGCCCCGATAGGAGCATCAGTAAAACGAGTTACAAAACTATTCAGATCCGTTATAAATACTGATTTTACATAAAAATGGTATAGTACAGCTCTTCCACATTATAACACAGTATTTAGGTTCAATAACTGCCAACCATTTGATATATGAAATCATGGTGCAGAACATATCATAAAAATTTTGATTGGGTGTTTGTGTCTGTGTGTGGGGGTGGGGGGAGTAGCTGGAGTACATGTTATGGTCTTTATGTACAACATACACACTGCCTGTGTGGTATGGTCATATTGTACACGATGCACCACTGCCTGTGTGGTGTGGTCTTATTGTACATCATGCACCACCACCATGTGTGTTATGGTCTTTATGTACAACATACACACTGCAGCATATGGTATTGTCATATTGTACATTATGCATCACTGCCTGTGTGGTGTGGTCTTATTGCACCTCATGCACCTCCCCCCCCGTGTTATGGTCTTTATGTACAACATACACACTGCCCTGTGTGGTATGGTCATATTGTACACTATGCACCACTGCCTGTGTGGTGTGGTCTTATTGTACATCATGCACCACCACCCTGTGTGTTATGGTCTTTATGTACAACACACACTGCCCCGTTTAGTATTGTCATATTGTACATAATGCATCAATGCCTGTGTGGTGTTGTCCTATTGTACATTATGCACCACAACACTGTGTGGTATAGACTTTATGTACAACATACACACTGTCACATGTGGTATGGTCATACACCACTCCGTCGATAACTCACGCGCTGATAACTCGCGAACCCGCTTATAACGCGGGGTCAGGCGTGGATCCCATTTTTTTTAAACCATAAAATACCCTCAAAAAATTGATCCCTATTTCTTGAACTTGAAAAAAATCTTGATCAAAATTGGTGACTGAAACGTTGATATATCGCTCGTTTTATGGTCGAAAACGGTAGATGTGACATGGAAATTTTAATCAGCATTTTGAAATGATCAACGTTTAATAAGAAGTCATATAACTGATTACATTTTCTTTCCAAGCAACATTCTTAGTACACCGTAATTAAAGATATTCAAGGAAATTTCGATCAATGAAAATGTCACTTACGCCTAGTGTAGGCAGTACATTAATATTTAAATGCCAATTAAATAATTTTTATTAAGTGAAATGTGTGTTTTAATTCCATCTTTTAGTTCCTTTTAAGTGTAATCATCATAATGCAATGTGTATTTAAACGTAAAATGTGTCAATCTACCGTAACAGCAATGTCCGCAAGCGTTTCTCTGAGAACCTAATTAAGTGCCGACCGTGTTTTGATAGCTAATTTGCGGAAGTATGTTTTATTGTTGTACTGAATTAAAAGCTATCCTCCTTTGCATTATCACGTTAATTACGTCTTTTGAATCAAATAAAGGAGGTGGAATTTTTAAAAAAAAAAGTTAAAAGGCACGCAAAGCCTACACACTTAAAATCTAGCGGCCCCAGTCGTATGTCGGGTGAACTCACTTCAGTTGATCAATCGAACACTGTTATAAATGTTATTGTTTATGCAACATAAACTACCTTAAAGTAACCGACTCATTCATAATTGTGATCAAAGATAGCAATGCAACCAAGCGAAATGAATACTTCTTAAAATAAAGAGCTTGGTTTCACAGGTACGGACTATTGTGGGCAAGCGATTTTCAGAGAATTCCTGAACTGGCACATAGAGATATCCTCAAGATGATAAGAAGTTTCACTATTACTTTAACGAAATCACGACATCAATATTGTACTAACATACAATACAAAAACTGAGTTTCGACGTAGGAGATTATCTCACGAAATAAATGTCGCTAGTTTTTGAAAAAGGGAATCTTATTTGGTGGTGTATCAACAGATAGTCTAGTTCCTGGCTTCATGGACTCCCGACTTGGCAGTATACTACCAAAACCACTCCGGGAACCAGACTAATCAACAAAACAAAAAGCAGTGACGTAATACACAGATGTTTTCGCTCACACGTGATGGTTGTTGTTTCAACGAGTTGAATGAGCTTTCACATGTTGGACATTTTGAAAATAAATGTTATTTATACAGAATAACGAAAAACTTCATTAGAAAATGCGTGTTACTAACAATTATTATTGATGTGAGTGTTAAAGGAGGATTTAGTCATTAAACAGCCCAGTTCCTACCGCCCCTCCCCCCGCGGTTGTCTCAATGTCTAAGCGGATTTTTTTTTCAATTTTTCGAGGTCCTTCGGTAACTCGCGCCCTCGCTTATAGTGCGGTCTATTTGTGGACCCCGTTGTGCACGAGTTATCGAGGGAGTGGTATATTGTACACCATGCACCACTGCCTGTGTGGTGTGGTCTTATTGCACTTAATGCACCACCACCCTATGTGTTATGGTCTGTATGTACCACTGCCACATGTGGTATGGTCTTATTGTATATCATGCATCACTGCCTGTGTGGTGTGGTTTTCTGTACATCATGTGTTATGGTCTTTCCAGAACATAAGGTATCCTAGTAGAAGTATTAGTACCCCAACCACTCCATGATAGCCAACACTAGTACCTCAGCCTCCTTCATGATAGCTAACACTAGTACCTCAACCTCCTCCATGATAGCTAACAATAGTACCCCCAACCTCCTCCATAATAGCTAACACTAGTATCCCCAACCTGCTCCATGATAGCTAACTCTAGTACCCCCAACCTCCTCCATGATAGCTAACACTAGTACCCCAACCTCCTCCATGATAGCTAATGTTAGCTGGGAGTGGAAACCAAGAAGTTGACATTGGACAGGAGGAAGTTAGCTTTCAGTTAGCGCCAATAAATATACTGTTTTTTTATCATAAATTCTGAAACTTCACCTGTTTATAATTTGATATCAAGTAGACAAGTGTTACAACTCTAGGTCTTAAAATATGTAACAGAAAGAATGTGAAACCAACAATTTAATAAAATCAACATTCCCTTCAATCACTTTATTTTCCTAAAATACAAATTGAAAATTCAAGAGACATTAACACTATTGTGAATTAAATTGCTAATATAACCATAAATGTCCTATCACAGGTCCAAAAAATAAAAATGTTCTGAATGAATTCCATTAGTCGTGAATATCCTGTTACACCAATATCCTTGAATAACCTCATATACCAATGGTCTTGAATATGCTGATATACCAATAGTCTTGAATATTTAGATAAACCAATAGTTTTGACTATCCTGATTTAATAAATGATGCAATCCAGAATCATAATTCATATTTTGGTATTTATCTTGCCAGGAATTTATTTAACATTTATATATAATAAGCAATGGTGACATCATTATTATTATTATTATTATTATTACTATTATTATTATTATTGTTATTATTATTATTATTATTATTATTATTATTATTATTATTATTATTCATAATTAATTGGTAAAAATAGTACTTTTATCTACATATTTTAATTATTACTTTGATTCTTTATGCATACGTATATGGTTCTCTCTGTTTTCTCAGAATAATAATAATGTCTACATTTTGCCAGTAGCTTCCCATGTGTCGGTGGTTCTTACTGAGACATTCCCGGGTTCTTCCTACACCAGTTATACTGGCTGCCATGTATAGCCTCTCCTGTGCTGAGTCATGACGTTAAACCCCAAACAAAAACAATAACAACATTTAAATTGCTTGCACGTTTTTATGTAGTCGAAGCATTGATAATACAAATGCTTCAATATGAATTATACAAAACTGTGATAATCGGGTTTTATTCTGACTGCATTACTTTCCAATGTGTGACACATTGTTTAAAAAATGATACAGTCTATATTCTACTTGCATACTTTCACGATTTAGATGTTTTTTCACAATTGTTTTGTCCCCATGATTTCAATTTTCCTGGTTATAGTGGTTCGTATATTGAACGTTATGCACAGTATAGATGTATCGACTTTTATTTTTACCCTTGCAAGTCATTCGCGTCAAAACCATACCAACTTCTTCTACTAAAGTAACATTTCTTTAACATGGCACTCGCTGTAGTAGACCAACAAGTAGATCTCCGCTTTTTCTTACTTGCATTACTGGTAGTGGTAATATCAGCAAAAAAAACGGAGATCTACTTGTTGGTCTGTC